>JAVQKI010301629.1:0-30062 GCA_036025975.1 Nematalosa erebi
ATTCATAATTTGTCTTATTGCTCAACTATAATCCTTTACTTACTGGGTACTGAGTAGGCACTAAGGATGTTTCTGCACAAAACTAACATGTGAGGTCTGGGTGATCAAGTAACACAAAATTTGTTCAGCAACTTGAAAATGTATAACTTAAGGCATCCGTCACTCAGAACATATGTATGAAAGTACACGGACAAAAAAAAAAAAACCTTGGGGACTCCTTTTTTCAAGTTAAGACCTTTCATCGGTGGGCAAAGAAAAGAGCCATTATGTAAGCATACACAAACACAACATGAACATGTGCATACCTGTCTCCTCATCCACAGTGAAGACTCCCAGGCCTGAGCCATCATGGATGAAGTATCTGACGACTCCATCTCTGCCCAAGTCTTTGTCAGTAGCAGTCACAGTCAAAACGGATGTTCCCACTGCTGCATCCTCCATCACGTGGGCCGTGTAGACAAACTCCGCGAAGGCCGGGCTGTTCAGGTTTTCGTTGACGTCAAGGACCTCCACCTCGATGAAGCAGGAGGAGGAGAGCGAGCGGGGCAGCCCATGGTCAACCGCACGGACGGTGAGGTTGTATATCTGCTTCCGCTCAAAGTCCAGCTCCTTCTCCAGTGTCAGTGAGCCCGTGGCCGTGTCCAGGAAGAAGATCCCGTTCTCATTGTTCTTCAGATTGTAGCTGATTAACCCTCCGGGCCCTAAGTCCAGGTCATAGATCTCAACCCACAACAACACTGTTCCCACTGGGAAATCCTCAGGGACCTTAATCCTGTAGACTTTGGGGGTAAATCTAGGGGGATTATCATTGACATCCTCCAACACCACCACCAAATCCATCAGTGAGAAGAGCTGAGGGTCCACTTTGGCCTGATCCCGAGCCTCCACCCTCAGGTCATGCCTAGGCATGATCTCTCTGTCCAATCGCCCTGTGACACTGATCTCACCTGTGTCATCATTAATCTGAAATAAATCTGTCTGTGTTAACAGAGAGTACCTAACGATTCCATTGTCATCCGTGTCTAAATCTATGGCCTGTGCTTGGAAGATGCTTGAGTCCAATTCAGCATTTTCTGCAACATTTATGAAATATCTGGACTGCTCAAACAGTGGTGGGTTGTCGTTGACATCTAAAATATTCACAGCCAATAACTTCCATACTGAGTTCTGGGGTGTGCCCAAATCATAGGCAGTTATATTAAGAATGTAAAACTCCTTGGTCTCTCTGTCTAAGGGACAAATAAGGCGTAGCTCACCAGAGTCGATATCCACTGCAAAGCAGCCGTTCTCATTTCCATTTGTGATGGCGTAGACAAGCTTGCCATTAAAGCCTGTGTCGTTGTCAGTGGCCTTCATGTGAAGGACAGTCATGTTGAGTGGAGCGTCCTCCCTGACATCAATGGTGCTTGGAGTACCTAGAGCAAACTTGGGAGAGTGACGGTTGATGATGTGGACATCTGAGAACGACTCCTCCTCTTGCGCAGACAGCACAGGCTTGATAGATTCAATTAGCTTATCTGTCAGTTGTTTGAAAACTCCAGTTTCTTGGCAGTGCATAACAGGCTCTGTGACTTTGCTTGTTACGCTGACAGTGACAGCGGTTGGATCCGAGCTGTACTTGCCGTCAGTTGCTATAATTTTTAGCGTATATGACAGCGGTTTGCCGCCCTCCTCCTCCAACACCACAGGGACAGGATTGGCCAGACTAATGACCCCGGTAGTGGGGTCAATTTCAAACAGATTGTCATCATTGCCGTATGCGATGGCATACTTGACCTGAAGCAACTCGTCCAGGTCAACGGCAGACAGGCCCTCACCGATGACGCTGCCAACAGAGAGGTTTGGAGGGATGGTTACGTTGCAGTTGACCACCTCAAACAGAGGTGCATTGTCATTGACATTGCTCATGGTGATGGTGACCACTGCTTCACTCACGTGACTGAAGGGGCTGCCGCTGTCAGAGGCCCAAATGCGGACATGGTACCATCGTTTCATCACCTCATAATCCAGCTCCTCTGTGGTGATCACCACACCGGTAAACGGGTCGATGGTAAATGGGATGGGGCCGGTGTTTGCGATGGCATACGTCACAAACCCATTATTGTCCTGGTCGACATCTATGGCTGTGATGGACAATACACTGGTTCCTATAGGGACATTTTCGGGGAGGCTGGCCTGATAAGATGGTAGGGTGAAAATGGGGACATTATCATTTTCATCAGTGACATCAACAATGACACGAGCATTTGCAGCCACGGCCTGATCCTGATTTAATGTCACAAATAACTCATGTCGGGACTTTTTCTCAAAGTCAAGTGTTTCAGATGTCACAATTACACCAGTTTTGCTATTCATGTGAAATTTGCCACTGTCTGGACCACTTTTCAAGTGATAAGTAATATTTTGTAGCAGTCGGTTTCCTGTAACCCTTACAACATGACTTTTAGCTGGGGCAAATTCACTCAGGGTTGTATAATACACATCTTGTTCAAACTTCAATGGCAAGACCTGTGGTGGGGGAATATGTATTTCCTGTTTTGGACTAAGCAGAGGAGGACTACTTCTGTCTTTTGCTTGAAGAGTTAAATTGAGTCCAAATGCATTTTCTGACCAGTTAATTCTTTTGGTTGATATAACTTGGAAGTCACTCCCTTGCACATTAGAAGGAATAATACGGAAACACTGTTGGGGGTCCCCTGAAACAATGCTCAAGGTCTCAATCTGTCGTGGTTCAGGCTTAATCTGAATGTCAATGCTGATTTTGTCACTGTCCATTTCAGGTCCATTGACAGACAAGGGGGTGACCAATGGAAGACTGGCTGTGACCCTCTCTACCGTCACAATCACCCGTGCGTCGTTGGCATACTTCTGCACTCCCGAGATTTTCTTTGTCCTGTCCTCGGCCAGAACCTTCAGCTCATACCTGTCTCTCCGACTGGTGCTGAGCTTCTTGGCAAGTGTGATGACCCCAGAGAATGGATCAACTGCAAACGGGTGGTTCCTTGTGGAAAAGGAGTAATAAAACTCTGCATTGATGCCCAGATCTGCGTCGGTCGCACTGACTTTAGCTATGCTCGTCCTCAGTGCCGTGTCCTCGTTGATTGCCACACTGTACGACGCTGGGTAGAAGAGCGGCTTGAGGTCATTGGTGTCGAGGACGTGAATCGAAACCTTAGTCCAAGCCTGGTAGTTGTATGTGCTCTCGATAGCCTCGACGGTGACGGTGTACATATCCCGCACCTCTCGGTTCAGCACAGTCGAGTGCCCGCTCCGCGTTTTGATCCGTAGGAAACAGAAGTCTCCCACGCAAACCTCTTCTGCCATGAAAAGTTCGTCATCATCGCCCGCGACGAGACTGTATTTGATGTCCCAGAAGGGATCCGCAACCACAATGCCCATACGGATGGGACTCTGCACGTATGTCTTAGGTGCAGAGTTCTCAAGGATGGTGGCGTTGTAGAGATGGTGTGTGAACCTCAGCAGGGAACTGTCTTTGTCCTTATCCAGGCCTCCTTCACATCCATGGATTGTCAACAGAACCACCAATAGGTGGAGCAGAGAGCCTCTTTGGACAGGGCCCATTTTTGGCATCTCTTCAGGGAACCTCAGTCCTGGAGAAGAAGGGAAGGGAAAAAGAGGGAGGAAGAGGGGAAACAGATGAGTGAAGGAGAAAGGTGAAGAGGGAAAGAGTGGTTGTAGAGGGGAAGGGGATGAAGGGAAAAGCAGAAGTTAAAAATTGTTGCTCTGCCACAGTTTCACATTTTTAAATAGGGATTTCAAATATAATGATTGCAATTACTCTTTTCTAAAGCATGATCTATTGCATAACCTGCATTATTCGTTGCAATCTCTGCCAACTCATTGATCATCCAACAAATTGTAAAAGGCAGGAACAGAAATAGTCTGCCACAAACATACTCTCTCTCTCATACACACACACACACACACACACACACACACACACACACACACACACACACACACACACACACACCACAGTGTTCTCTGCTCGCACACGGTGATAGCTTGCATCAAGGTATGCAGCCTCCTGTTCTAACATGCCTTGACAAAAGCAAGCAATACATTGTTTAAGCCTGAAAATAGCCTGCAAGCTGTTTTAGACAGGTGTTGCATTTTCACACGACAGTTTCATTCTTCTGCTTAGCGTCGGGCCTCCAATCATAATGTCTTCCTCAAAGGTCTTGGCCATGAGGAATCACAAAAAGAGGAGCCATTCTGTGATTGTGGCAGTATTGTCATGACAGATCTCTCTCTTTTCTTCTCCTCTCCTCTCTCTCTCTCTCTCTCTCTCTCTCTCTCTCTTGTCTACTTATCTCTCCTCTCTCTTTCTCTCTTTCATTCTCTCACTCTCTCTGCTGCCTCCAGTTTTTGCTCAGGCTGACTGGCCCTGGTGTTTCTCTCTGATTACCTGTCTGACAGGCTCTTTTCATGGTGACTATGAGAGCATGCCTATTTTGAAACGAACAGACCCTCCACCCCCCTCCCAAATAGACTGGCTTGTGGCATGTTTGTGGTGGTGTCCGCACACTTGAGCTTTTGAGTGGTAAAAAAGGGGTGTTAAAAAAGAGAGATTTATGGAATCCTTGTTTGTGTGTTGGCCATCACCAAAATAAATGACAACGCCTGTCAAACTGACAGAGATATCCATTTATGTCTCCTAACACAAAACACATATTTTTCTTTTGAAGGCTTAAGTATGTCTGTCTGTTGATAGAAAGACTCAGATGTTATTGGAGTTATAACAGAGCAAATGTGAGCACTGAAAGCTGTTTAAGGATGAATATTACCCAAAGTTTTGCTGCTGCTTTAATTCAGGACAGAGCCTGAAGATGGAAAAGCGTCCTTCAGGATTTCCTAACAGAAACCAGTTTGTCACCTGAAATAACCCCTGCAGGGAGTTTACAGTGACAGTTTGCAAAACAGAAGCCAAAAAGCATGCACATTTGTCTCAACAAAGTCTGGGTGCAGGACAAAAGAAAGTGAATCAATGCAAAAAGTCCACGAAACCAAAATGCTTTTTTTAGTAAGTTTCAGGCATGCTAATGTTTACTGAATGAGGCATAGGAAAATTTAACTAAAAGTGAGTTTCTGTGCCCAGTTAGTTTATGTTAGCTGTCAATTTGCTATTTAGTATGTTGTATCAAATTTTTTTGTTCTTTTTCTACAGACAGCAGACAGTGACCTTGAAAAACAGGGTTTTGGATTCATTCACACTGAACTTCTCCTTTAGCTCTGAGCACAAAACTTTCAGCCTGGCTTTAGAGGCAGCCATCTGTAGGCAAATACAGGGTAACTGATACTAAGATTAACATCAGTCATCTTAGTATCCAAAATGTGGCCCATGGTATGAAAATCACTTGACGGTGTTAACACTAAAATATGTGTCACAGTCTCTCGCTGCTTAACAGTGTCTCCTACTTTCATTAAGGAAATATAATTGCGCTTCAGGCTTTTTCATGCAAAATGACTCCACAATTTCACTTTTAACAATTTGACCATCAGACTTTGTTGTTGCAAAGCTCACACATTGAGTGGAAACGAGGACACACCACTGCATTCCTACCCGCTTGAAGAGGTGGGTTAGGTAGAGATGGGGTTATGATTAGATGAGTATTTTAAGCTACAGGTTTGGACCTGAAAGGCCACTATCTGGCTCCATCAGACTGTATGACTTATAGCCAATCTGATTGGGGCCAGAGAGAGGAAACAGGGTGAGAGTGGAGAGAGGTGGACACACGCATACACAACAAAGCTCAGAACAGAGTCAGAGATGTGTTTTATGCATTATGTAAGATCCTTTTACAATGTAACTGATGTCTTGATAAGCTTCAAACTACTGTGCTGTGGTATTCTGTATATTTGTGTGTGTGTGTGTGTGTGTGTGTGTGTGTGTGTGTGTGTGTGTGTGGTGTCATGAAATAGAGTTACCTGGAACTGATTGAAGGAATTCTAAAGAACTGTTTTTAAGATACAAGTTTACTTTGCAAAAAGGAATTTCGACTCTTAAGGGAGATAAGTCATACCACTAATTACACCCCCTAACAAACCCACACAAACAAGCACACGCACAGGCACACACACCAGCTTAAGTAGAAACTACAAACACATTACGCATAAAATAACATTAAGTACATACTGGCATCTTTAAAAAGCAAAAATAACATCTTGCTTGGAGAGTAGCATGTACCTATCCACTGTAGCAAGGTCTAAAAAGAAATTTGAAATATAACAGATACCAGATTTTTTCCAATTTTTTTTTAAAATATAAGCACTGCAATGTAACTACTAGTAAAGTCAAAAAAGTACAGTTACTGTAACTGATTACAAATATTTATTTTGCAATTCACTTACAGCACACAGAACACCAACCGATGATACAGTGCATCAACAAGTGGCAATTTATCCTATCAGTTAATTAGCCAAATTACCCATAATTGTGATCAGTAATCTCTTAATGAACCTGTTGAATATGAAAAGGACACGTGACTGTTCCCTATCCCCTCCCCTGCCAGTCTGTGCATCAGTTAGAGGCTTGTGTGTAGGCCTAGTGCAGGTTGTGAAATGAAGTGTAGGGGAGGCTGTGTGTGACTCACTGGGCCTGTAGCAGATGCAGGCTGATCTGTTCGGTCATATCCTGAGTTAAACACTGTGGAGAGGGCAACCTGTACACACACGTTTAGCCTCCCGAGTGGGCCCTCTCGCAATCTGCCACATACACACACACACACACACACACACACACACACACATACCTGCCTAAACCCAAACACACACAAGCCTCGACATACTCTCACTCTTCGTCAAATGAATATGACCCTGAGACATCCAGAACACACATGAATTGTGTATACTAGGACATGTAATACCCACAGAGTAAATCTACACTAAGTACCTCCAGTTTCAATAAAAAACCCCTGTCCATTAGGCCTACTTGACTGAGCTTGATTGAACTTGATTGAACACGTCCACCATCTCTGCCCATGTTGTTTCAGCATGAATGTTCAACTATGCTCAGGTGGGTTTTGTGTTGGTGTGATTTAGCTTCAATTGTTGTTTGTCTGATAAATGAGGGGCTAAACGGCAGTTTATGCGTCGCAGTCTACAATGCTGGCATTGTTCAGCATTCTCTCTTTAAGTGTGACTTCATCACGTTCATCTTAAACTCAGGACACTTTGGAGTCCACTTGATAAAAGAGATTTGCAGCAGGCGACCTATAAACCATGGCTGGCTGTCCTTCATAAATAAGTCACACCAAAGGCATCATGTAAATATCTGTGGACCAACAACCCCCAACAGCTATTTTATGGATGACAACTTCCTGATATCAGCAACACATCCCTATGTGGGGGCTCCCTTTGTCCCTAGGCTCTGCCCCATATATCACTTGGTGAAGGCCTCACAGGCCAGTGCAGGCGCCAGCTGTGTGTTTGGATGAGCCCTCAGCAATGATCTAGAGGAATGGGAAGTCATGAGAAGTTATGGTGGTTATCTCTGTCACATCAGCAAAGCCCCTGAGCTTCCTCTCAGTTTGCCCTCCACATTCAAACCAGCTTAATGGACACATCTGCACAGTTTAGCCCTTTAGGACATAGGCCTATGGTGGGATTGACTCGCCTAGAAAGGCATGCCCAAAATAAATCAATAATAGCTCCTTTAATAGCTCCTAATAGCAACTTTCTAGTCTATTTACATAATCTTGGTATAAGTACGACCATAGAGAACATGTTAACAGTCTGCAATTGTGTCAGTGTTGCTTTACCTTAGTGCCCTTTGATTATAAATAGAAAAACAATATTACATTTTTATCCTTGCCTAAAATGTACGCTTAATTTTACAACAGATAACACCGTGATGTCAATGATTAAATGCACCAAGAAGCCACTGAATTCATTCATCAACAAAACCGTCCCACACATGAATGAAATGCCATAAAGTATATAGATTACAGAGGTTTGAGTAAGGAAAGGACTAGGTGGACTCCCCATCTGAAAACCTTTTGGAGCTAGAGGACCACTTATGAAATTCCTGGATATGAAAAATGATAGGCACCTGTGGCTATGGTATAGGACCTTGCATTGTCCATTTTGACAGAAGATGGTGAAGAATCAATTTAGAATGACTACAAAACAGTAAGGACATCATACTTATTGCCTTTTGGAGTCACTTGCAGATTTGGTTAAATGTCAAAGGCAAACTTTGAGACATTAAATGATAAAATGGCCTATAGGCCTATTTAACAAATATTAGGGGGAAAAGCATCAAGATAGCATTTTTTTTTTTTTACTTTTTTATGCCAGTTAGCAACACTGTGTTCTACCTTAAAGGGTTTGTCTACATGCACACATGGAGTAATGCAAAAAGGGTGAGGTAGCTTACTGTATTCTAACAGTACGGTGCAGAGGCTTTATAGGGACATTTTTCATGACCAAAATCGCAAGTGTTGGCCTACAAGTAAGGCTACCAAAAGAAGTTGAATGTTGAAGTAAATGTAGCAACAACATCACTAAAATTACAAAACACATGCAAACTAAACTTTATGAGACTTCAGATTATAATAAGAAACTGGTGTGAACTGGGCACTTCAGAGGCACCACTACTTAAGAAAAGGGCTGAGTGTTTTTTAGGTTAGAAAAGACCATGTGGTATTTCTAATTAAGGTATTACCTCTGAACTGTGGGTGCCATGTCTGTGACTGCTGTCTGATAATGGTTATATGGGCCTGGGGTAGGGGTAGGGGTCAGCCGCACCCCCCGCCCTGGAGTAGCGGGGGGAGGCAATTAGCCAAATTGCTGGGAGTGGTCTTTAAAATGGACAGGTAGGACAAATGGCTTAATTCTGATTCATTGGGATCAAGGTACTGTCTGCAAAAGGTGTGTGTGTGTGTGTGTGTGTGTGTGTGTGTGTGTGTTTGTGTAAAGTATAACTTGTGGTGTTGGATGGCCAAGGGAAATCTCAGTATTCATGCCCAGCCCAAGATTTCACGTGGTAGCAGAGTTTACACATGCACAACAAAAACCTAGACAAAGGATAATTTAAGCCGAAGATTATTTTACCTGGATCCGACATTTTAATGTTTTCTTGATTTGGGGAAAATAGAAAACGTATAAAAAATACAATAAATAAATAGCTCCAATTCAGATCACATATTTCTTAAAATCATAAACCAGGCCCTGCTCTGCAGAAAATATTAGCCTTGGACTCTTCATTGACTGGTTGTATAGAAGTATACAAGTACAAAAGATGTTTTGCAAAACACATGAACTTTTGACCATAATGCTTCTGGCATTTTCAAATCACTGGCTGTCAAACCTATTCACACTTGCTGCCAACTCCAAAAAAAATTCCCACCGCCGAAAGCCGCCACCACACAATATGCCAGGCATTAACTGTAATTCTGTGTTTAGAGCCATTCCATTCAGTGACATCCAAATACACCACCCACCCCCAAAAAAAGGGAAAATAAAAGAAATGGCTGCCCTCTGAAACACCTCGACAAAATGAACAAATCATTTCCATCAGCAGAGAGATAATTCCACTCTCTTTGAGCAAGGCAAGGCTGAACAATGCAGACCTTCACTACAGATACCCTCATGTATATATTACCCAACCAAAGTCTCAGGTAAGCACACCCAGTTGTCACTAATCTGGGTCCTAAAAGTAGTGGTTGGATTAACTCTGACAAGTGAAGTAGCAACTGGAGAAGACTCAGAAGTATTGAACCACAAGCAGTCAGTTAGTCAGGTAACAGCAGCATGACAGTCAGACAGGTAGCGAGGTCTGCACTCACCTGAGGCTCCCTGAGTCCGTTCGTCCGGCAAAACTTCTTGTCGCTCAAATTCCCAACGCCCTACGCTCTGGTGTCATTGGCATTCCTGTACTGTAGGGACGGGGGGATCCACTGTCCCATGGTGCCAGTTAAATGTCCAAGTGCGGGGGTCAGCACTTTTTTAGTTTTGAAGACAAACTTCTGGTACTTTCTAGGACAGAGTTGGAGAGTAAGTGAGTAAGATACTACCTTCTTCCCTCAGGACTCCACTCACCCCGCCTACATCCAACTGACACCATCCCTCCCTCTTTCTCCCTCCCTCCCTCCCTTCCTCCCTCTTTCCTTCTCCCTCCCTCTCTCCTTCCCTCCTCCCTCTCTCTCTCTCTCTCTCTCTCTCTCTCTCTCTCTCTCTCTTTTTTTTCCTGTCATTGTTTGTTTTTGCTCCTGGGCCAAGGTTGTGTTCCAGGGCTGTGTGTTGCAACAGGACTTTTGATGCTTTTTGCCTTGCACAGAGAGATTCACATGTAAGACAACCCTACATAGGTTATTAATGAGCATGACGGCGATAGGCCAACAAAAAATCAGTCAGGTTCTTCTGTCATGGGAAATACTAAATGCTCTGATCTGTAGAGAGATTAAAAAAAAGAGTGATGAGACAAGGGCCCTGCAATATATCAAACTCTATATATCAAAAACTTTAATTCCTAACAGACAGGATTCAGTGAGAGAAATGCAGAGATTTGTTTAGGTTCATGGCATGAGATAATTATAAGGAAAGGCTCAGGAAAGAAGGGGAGAGATTTGGCTAGTGATTTCTAAGAGGTAGCTAAATGTATTTACCTTTTGTTGGCTCTCGTGCTGCCACTTACACCCTCGAGCTCATGGCCTTTGTCTCAGTGTTATGTAAACACACATCAGTGAACATGCTCCAGTTAGCTGGCGTGTGTCGACTGAGGTGAGCCGAGTGGCATCTAAGACCCAGAGTGTCGAGGATGCTGAGAAGACCAAAACAAAAAACAAAAACAAACAAAATCAGCTCCCTACTTAACATGCAGTTAACATTTTTTTAATCAATCATCTTTCTCTCTCTCTCTCTTTTTCCCTCTCTCTAGCTCTTTCTCTCTTCCACTCTCACTTTCACTCATTCCCCTTTTTATCCTTCACTTTCATTCACTCATTCATTCCATATTAATGTATTCAGTGCTACATGGGAAAGCCCATTCTCATGCCTGGCCCAAACACTTTGGTAAAGAGTAGAGTGCAAGAGGATCAATACAAAAATCTCTGTTATTTCACACATCACACATCACATATATGCTTAGATATATAAACATTCCCATGCTGCAGATGTACTGGGGGGCCATGTGGTGCAACTTTGTTCTAAACAGGATGGGCACAAAGACCTGGGGGAAGACAGTGTGTCTTCATGGCCTACAAATAAGCCTGAACAGAAGGTGGGCATGGGTCCACAGGCACCAGGTGGACACCACCAGAAGTGCACTTTGAAGATGACGTTTCCTTAATATATAAAAAACGAAATATATAAATAAAGAGATGAGAAATGAAATTGTAGCTAGAGGGCATGAGGAGAGGTAGAAGTTCCAGAGTCACCTGCATATCATTACACAAACAGTACAGGACATTTTCTGAGAGATTACCAGTAGTTCTGTTTGCCAACTGGGCACTGTGGAAAATATGTGTTTCCATGAGTGTTTTGGTCACACCAGAAAGACTGACATGAAACAGTTTCCGTTTGAGCGTTAAGTCCATATACTGTTAGAACTGAACACTAAAACTTCAGAAAATTCCCTTGTTAGTTGGGAAATATTAATTTTAGTGATGATATACTCTCTCTCGGTCTCTCTCTCTCTCTCACACACACACTATCTCTTTCATCTCATCCTCCTCCTATACATATACACACACTAACACACAAACACACACACACACACACTCCTTCATCCGTTTGCTCTTCATGCTTACATACATTACTGTAATATAATGTAATGTCAGGCTCTCTTTCTCTCTTTTACACACACACACACAAATACAACATCCTCACACATGCAAACTGTATGCATGGCCCTCCCATGTTAAATGGGCAAGGCTGCAGTCACTGCTGTCCGTGAGGGTGTCTATGGTCGTTGGCCTGAGATCATGCTATGCTCATGTAGCCCTGCTGGAGATGCATGAATCTGGCATCAGTGGGGTCAGGGGTCGGCCCACCACAGAGAACACATATGCTGAAACCTTCCATGCAGTGGCTCTACCTACCCACCCCCAACTTCAAAGCACTGCTCATGGTTATGTGTGATGCTGGTAGACTATAATGGTAGATCATATGATTATTCTGTCAGGAGATGTCAGGGATGTGATATATTATATGGTTCATGGCACACTGCAGAGAAGAGGAAGAATAGAGAAAAGACAGAGATAGAGAGAGGGGGAAAGAGACCGAAAGATTGTGTGCTTGTGAGTGAAACACACACAAATACCCTTTTCCCATCACACACACACTAACTATCCTCTGGTTAAAATGACAACCTATAACCATCCTTTGCTTACAATGACAGTCCATACAATACTCAAATCACAAATCACATTACTATTACCCAGTAATGATTGTTCATACGACAGGCTGCCTGTATGAATGTCTGCTCAAGTTCATGCACAGACTTTACTTTTATGAATTTAATTGAACTGAGAGAAAGAGAGAGAGAGAGCGAGAGAGAGCGAGAGAGAGAGAGAGAGAGAGAGAGAGAGAGAGAGAGAGAGAGAGAGAGAGAGTGGGTTGCCTCTCCATGTTTTGGATGGTTCAGGAATTCTGACACCTGTCAGATTTACGTTCACGTTGAACCGGAGAGAGTGACGGAGGGTGCTTTTGAGTGGCATGCTTGCACTCTTGCCTGACAAAGTTGTTTGACCTTTTGACGTTAAGAGTCCCGATTGCGGAACTTACTGCTAACTCCACAGCCTCTGACAGAAATTTTAAAGTGATGACAAGGGGCTAAAAGACTGAAAAAAGAGGAAAAATCTGGTAAAATAGGGTAAATAACAGTGATTAAAGCAGTATTTAATGTGGATATACAGACAGATACTTCACTGATTTTAGATTTGACTCTAGTCAATAGTCAAAATCTTCTGGTGGTGAGGGTGTGTGTGTGTTTGTGTGTGTGTGTGTGTGTTTGTGTGTGTGCCAACTATTTGCCAACATGCATGCATGTGCATGTCCGTGCACCTGTGAGCAGGACTCTGTATTTACGGTTCATGCAAACATTTGCATGTATAGCACTGCATGCCTGTGAGGGCGACTGAGCAATGTGTATCTGTGCGTTAGGGCGTCACTGTCATTCAGAAAGAGCCTGGTAATAACATACTCCAGACTTTACCAGCTGGCCTTTAAAAGGTGAGGTAGTCCTGTTGCTATCATTGCTTTTGAATTGAATTTAGTTTAGTTTAACACCCATCCTCTCCCACTCTTCAGCACCTGGAAGTAGCTGTGGACTCACTTTACAGAGACAGGCACGTGCTTCTATGTGCAAACACACACACCTAAACTAACTCTTTAACTGACAGGCTGAAGAAAGGAGAGTTACTTAAATACAAATATAGCAGTATTACTGGAGCTCACTCACACACACACACACACACACACTCCACCCTTGCCCCTTCCCCCGCGCTCAATCTCCCAGGTGTCTCCAGTGCTGTCGGCCGCTCCAGTGATTGAAGCCTGCAACTGTCGACGCCTCACACACAGCAGCAGGCGGCAGCTCGGCCACGTGAGCGTCCACTCCATCACTGCCCCTCTTCAGCGCTCTGTTTACCAGGGAGACACAATCCCACGCTGGACAAGCACCATTATGGGCTCGGACACCAGGGGTCAATTCTGCTTTACAACCCTGTGGCTCACACAGCCCCCACAGCTGCGTCTGCAGGCTTCACCAGACGTGTTACTTCTTTTCAGACATGAGGGAGTCCTTTTTTTTTGTAATTGCTCCAGGGCAGAGAGGGAAAAAATACGAATTTTTTACATTAATCATATGCAATCAATTATGAAAGAAAACAATGACAGTCGCAATCACCGTCTGCACACATGTTCATAAAAGCGGGACACAGTCTTTTATGCTCAAAGCGACTGTGTATTCAGAGACATTTATGTGCAATTAAGCGCAAACAGTGAGCTGTTATGGTAACAATGAGCAGTGATTAAGTCTTTAGGATTCAGATGGGCAGCTGCAGAGGAGGGTTCAGTCAATGCTATGACTTGTGTGCTATATGTGGCTAATACCTGTAGCGTTCTCTGAGGCTTGAGAGGTTTAGAGCTCTAGCCATAGCAAACACATTCATATTTTCACTGATCCCCTGACAATTTATCCTCGGCTCTTTTCTTCTCGACCTCTACAGTCTTATTCTGTCCATTGCTTTCTTTCTTTGCAGCTCTGTCTCATATTGCTTTCTCTCTGCAAACGCTTGGGACTATGAACGGCTGCTTGGGACTCTTTGGACTGGTTTTGATCAGACTGGCTTCAAAAGACAAAAGATTTTTTGGCCCCTAGTTTTGTTCTCCTGTCTGAACCTGATAAACCATACACTATTCAATCCCATTAGGTTTTCAGTTTGAACAATGTAGGATTAAAACGTTTTTTTTGGATACATTTATTATTTAATCATGAATTCATGCCTAAGTTTTAACAGCAATGAAATCCAGTGAAGTCTATGTGTTTGGGGAGGATTTACATTAGATAGACAGCATCCTGTCTCATAGAAATTTGCCTTTGAACTGATGCGAAACATTCTGGAGAGCAAATTGTTTTGTAAAATATGTTTTTGGTCAAACTAGCCTTTGAAGATCAAAACAGGACACCAATGCGGATGCTTCTAATTGCACCACAGTCTCTCTGCGGTTGTCTTTGGGGATGTTTTTTGGTTTATTTTATTAGTGTTGCTTGTTTGTTTGCTTTTGTATTGGCTGTCAGAGGGCACCGTGTCCAGACATTTTAGATACTTGCATCAGTCAGTCCAACAAAAAGAATTTACATTTAGGGAATTATCCTTTTTTTCCTCCAAAAGCTGCTCCCTGGGTAGGCTACATTGTTACTGTGATAGGCTATAATCAAGTGGAACAGCAGAAGTTTAAACACCGAGCATGACGCACATGGATGGCTCCGGGTGAGGCAAGAGGCAAAACCTTGCAGAAATGCGTCTCTCCAAGAAAGCCAAACCCTGTAATTTCCCCCTATGATGTGACTTGACTAACAGACAGGACGCAATCCACTGCACTTATGGTCAGCTTTATTAGACTTGAGAGCCCAACACACTTGTTTATTTGTTTCCAGCAGTTTTGTCTATCTAAAGCGTATCAGTCTTCAGCTTTTCATAAATAATGTGAAGATAACTAGTTCAGCACCTCAGGATCTCAGCTCTGTTGTGGGGTATATAAAACCAGTAATGCTCAGTCATACTGCATAGACAAAGAGCATCTCTCTCCCCCACCTTTCTCTCTCTCTGTTATTTTCTGTTGTGTTTTTTTTTTTTTAAGACCACCATCAACAAACAGTACAAAGCCCTGGGGGTACCCACAGAACAACACTCCAGACTCTTTCTGAGACATTATAATTATTCAATGTCTTTCTGAATCCCAAAAATAATTGTTCCCATTAGGCTGAGAGGCGAGAAACAGAAGCCTGTAATCCACATTTGATCCTCTCTCGCTCACTCAGTCAACACAGCCACTAGCATTCCTTATGAAATGTGTTTTCTAAGCAATTGAGAGCATCAGGCTCCAACCCATAATTAAATAGCTCAAGTTAGAACATTTCGATGCAGGAAAATTGACTTTTTTTCCTTCTTGAGAACCTACTGTTAAATAAAGTTAAACACTAAAATACCTTCATTTCAAGCTGTCAGTGAGCCATGGCTTGGTCAAGACTGAACATTATGGTTGAGAAAATTCTTTTTTTCTGTCTAAATAGCTGAGCAAATAGAAGAGGTCCGATTAATGGAAAAAATAAGCAAGTGTGGCTATTTGACCATGAATAATTTAGAAATCATTGGCAAGTGTATATATTTCTTTTTTCTTTAATTTATGCAATCTTCTACATTTGGCAAAAACTTCAACTGACAGTAATTACGAATAGAGAAACTGCGTCAGTTTAGCCATTTTTCCTGATGAAATTTTCATTATGCTGTGAGTGCAAACTCTGCAGTCCTGCCATATGCCTTCAAAGGCCACACTATAGACAGGCTGTTCCAAGAACGAGAGAGGGAGGGAGAGAGAGAGGGAGAGAGAGAGAGAGAGAGAGAGAGAGGATCAGACAGAAAAAGGAAAAGAGGGAGAGAAAATGAAGAGAGAGAGAACAGAAGAGGGCCAGTGGAAGGGAGGAAGAGAGGAAAGAGGTAGAATGAAAGAGGGGGGGGGCTGGGAGAGTGTGAGAGAGCACTGGGCTATTGGGCGGCAGCTTCACATGTCCCAGTGTCAGCTGGGTGCCCCACGTGGCAGGCAGGTTTCCGCACCCCAGCCGAGTCCCCGCACCGCACAGAGTCACGCGTCAGCAGCCCCATACTCCACTTTAGGAGAGGAGATCCGTCGTGCGGTCACACACACACACACACACACACACACACACACACACATAAAGACGCATATACATACACTCAGATTAAAAACACACATATACACACGCACACACACACACACACATACACATTCACACATATAAATGACACTCATTCACACTAACATATAGATACTCCCACACACACGCGCGCGCGCACACACACACACACACACACACACACACAATACCATCACACCCACCCCACCCAGTGTGGGTATGGGTTTGGGCGGAGTGAGGGAGGAAGAGCGGGAGGAGAGCAGACAGATGGAGGTGAGTAGGGGGGCACCAGGGATGGGCAGAGTCCCAGCGCAGCACGCCCAGGAAACTCAATCAGACTCCCAGCAGACGTGCTGGGCACCACCACACGCCGAGCCCACACCTTTCTCATGGCTCTCCAATGCACACACCCGCACACAACTTTGCAAACACACACACGCACACACACATACACACACCATCTATGCATATATACACATTCAAACACAAACTCAAGCACTCACACTGGACTCTCTCACTCTCTTGCACGTGCAACCAATTGTACACACACACACACACACACACACACACACACACACACACACACACTCTGGTACACACCATCTATGCATACATACACATTCAAACACAATTCAAGCACTCACACTGGACTCGCTCACTCTCTTATACATGTGCAAGCAATTGTACAAACGCACACACACACACACACACACACACACACACACACACACGCATCGTTTGCATCCACAATACCTGTCTATGTCTTTTCATGGCCCACACTATCTTATTTACATGAGTCGCAATCTCACTACCACTCTTTATCTGTTTCCTTCCCTCTCTCTCTCTCTCTCTCTCTCTCCCTCTCTCTCCCTCCCTCTCTCCTTACCCCTCACACACATCCACCTCCACAGATCACAAACCGCCGCGGCAGCTGCGGGGATCATCCGTCATCCTAGTGCACCGCACTAAAACCCTGATCAGGGCATTAATTATCTCATTCAGCCGCCATCTGAAGCTGACATTTATATGCGCTGGCACAGAGAGACATGACTTATTAGACTGGAGCGAAATCTCTAAATAAATATTTTCACCTCCTCAGGCCCGTGTTGCTGTAGCCCCAGACACACTGGGTGAGAGGGAGTGGCACTAGCTAAGACTGGCGCGCACTGTAAATCACCGCTAGTGCCAACGCCACATTACACTACAAAGTAATCCCCTCCTTGCCCACACACACACACACACAGACACACATACACATGCATACACACCCATATTTATGTAATATATTTTACTATATGGAACACAATGCTGATTACAATTTACTTTAGGGCCATATCAATATGCACCATATCATTTGGGAAACTGTTTTTCCCCCAAAAGATTTTATGTACAGAGCTCCCTCTCTGCCTCTCTCTCTGACATTTACACATACACATACTCAAATATACTCATACACCTACAAAAATAACCACACACACACACACACACACACGCACACGCACAGTCTCTCTCTCTCTCTCTCTCTCTCTCTCTCTTTCCAATCTAGCCCTTGATATTGTACTGTTACATTTGCTACTATAGCAGCATACAACAGCATACTTCTTCTGCTACTGACGCAGGTACAGTACATGTTGCCTTCATGACCCTCTCCCAGACACACTTTCTTCTCAAAGCCCTCCGCCACCACCCCCAACCCCTCACCTCACACCTCTCACCCCACACAACCATGAGGAGCGCCATGCCCTCAGTCTCCCCCATCACAATCAGCATCACAAGGCGTGTGTGTGTGTGTGTGTGTGTGTGTGTGTGTGTGTGTGTGTATGTGTGTGTGGGATGCATCTCTTGCGGACGGCCAGAGTGTGACTCCCCAGGAGGCTGCTGAGATAAGAGCGGTGGCCCTGGCTCGTGTGGGGAAGAAAGACACCCTGTGTGGAGATGCTGCAGGAGGGAGAGAGGGAGAGGACATGGAGGGCGGTGGGGTTGGGGTTGGGGTCGGGTGGGTGCATCCAGACTGATAGCAGCCGAGAGAGAAAGAGAGAGAGAGAGAGAGAGAGAGAGAGAGAGAGAGAGAGAGAGAGAGCCTTTTGTGCTCCCCGATACACTGATAAGGAGGAATGTTGGGAGTAGAGTGCAGATGGGAGAAAAGCTACAAATCCCAGTGTCAGTGACGCCGGATCCGCCGGCCATGAACCATGACACCTCTTCAACACACACACATACATACCCACACACACATACATACATACCCACACACAGACATCATCAAATCATAATTGCAATAATAAACATGACAGACGCACATCACACACACATAATTTAAGTACCTACACACATACACACACACATCATCAAATCACAATTGCAACATAACCAATATGATATGCGCACATCACACACACACACACACACACACACAGACACACACACACACACACACACACACGCAGACACACAGAGACATCCAAATCATAATTGAAGTACCTACACACACACACACACACACATTAGGGGCCAAAAGTGTGGCTGTAAATTTGCATTCTCTCTCAGGAGAATGAATTATCATCCCTCCTTAACACAACTGCAGTTCTGTGTCACTGCAGATGAGTTCACGCGGCCGTGCCACAATCAATTTCAATACGTATGCTATACCTAATGGGGCCGTTTAATTCAGTGAAAGTTTCTTCTAGCCTCTCAAATCTCATCAACTTTTGCGATTATAGGGGTACAGTGTCATAGTAAATCTGTCACAGGTGATGAATCAATTCAGGAAATGCATTCCAATCTCACTGATGTTTACACAAGATCTCCCGCACTGCACTGCGCACACAGAGATGAAGCCAACCAAACAAATGCACACAACCATACACAGGAACAAACAAGCACAGGAGGGCATGAATCCACACACTGTGCCTATATCAACATGCTCATGTACAGAACATGCCAATGGACATGTGCAGAAATAAGCCCGCTCACAGACGTAGACACGGGGCAGAGGGGTGGATGGTGTTGGAGAGAAGAGGCCCATCCGTTAGACTGTAGAAAATGACTGTAAAACAAAGGCATGGAAGGCAGCGAGCGCATGAACCAGTTGAGAGCCATCAGGTGCACAGTAATTGTCTTTCGTTGATTTTATTTAATAGCTCAGGTCTGTACATGTCCACAATAACAGCTAACGCACTGCATTGTCGTACCTCGGCCCAATCCCAAGCAGCACCAGAGACAAACTAGCGTCTGATACTCAGAGCCAACCAGCAGAGATCCAACACAAAGCAAACAGGCCCAGCAACCCCCACAACGTCTGCAGACAGGGAGGCAGACGTGCAAAGGCGGGCCAAGGCCTTGCCAAAACAAGCATCAGGCTTATTACACTCAAACCCTTTTAGCTTTCTGTACACCTTCCAACCGCTTGTGAATTTCACGTCCTCCTTCTCCCTCTCTGTGCTGCCATAGCTCCACTAATAAGGAGGAGGACACCTTGACAGCGTGAGGACTACACCCATTACTGACTATAAACTCAGCAATGGGTGTGGCGGTGGTGGCGCAGGAGGTGGAGGTGCCGTTCGGCAGCCGGAGTGTTGCAGGTTCGAGCCTGACCCCATCGAAGTGTCCTTGAGCAAGATACTGAACCCCAGATAGCTCCCGATGAGCTGGTTGGCGCCTTGCATGGCAGCCTCTGCCATCAGAGTGTGAATGGGTGAATGTGAGGCATACACTGTAAAGCACTTTTACGTGCTCCTAGCAGTCGAAAAGCGCTATATAAATGCAGTCCATTTACCATTTTACCACAAACATCATTCACAGCTTCTCCAGCCGAGGCGGGCACAGATCAAATCTGCCCCCCAGATTGAATGCATGGACTACGCCCAACACCCAGGTTGATGTTGTGGCCGCTGCAGCTGCTGTTGCCACCTCTGTTGCATGCCCTTGCCTGGCCCTCACCCCATTAGTTTGGTCACTCCCATCCAATCGCTCTCCTCATGGCTCTGTCTGCTCTGAAAGGCAGTGGCTCTCATTTGCATAACCATCACACAACAGATAACTGCCCAAATACGTTCATTCCCACGCAAAGCTGGTTATTTATCAATCTGAACATGAGCGAAAACATGAGTGGTCTCTACGCCTCAAATCCACATGTGCATGATTTTGAGTCAGGGGGTTGCAGTATTCCTGTCAGACAATTATTAGGAGGAATTATTATTAGGAAGTTAGGAGTTACATTCATGAAATATATTAGCAGTCTTTTGGACAAACCCACTCCTGTGCTTTTACTGAACACAGCCTGTTCTCATTGGCATTGTAGTCCATCTCCTTCAACCAGGAATAAATAATATTTCTTTAAAAGAGTAACAGTGTGTGTGTGAGTCATGCATTTTCCCAGGGACACATTTGTGTTGTGCAATATTCCACTGAATGCAATTGTATGGCCTAGCTGTATCAGTGGGCTACATCACTAGAAATCAAGTTTTATATCTCCCACTTTCCTGCATTTCTTTGATGCTGCCTGTCAAAACCGATTGGCCCAGCTGGAAATGCACGTCACAGGCAAACGCTGGGTTAGAGGGTGGACATATTTTGCACCTCCATGTTGTAAATTCAAGGGTAAAGCCTTCTGATATAATATATTTGGGCGTGGCATTTCAATTACACTAATTTTCCAGATCCTCAAGGCTTTCAAGATTGTTGCAAGCACAACTACTAACACAAATTCAGCCAGTCCCTGCAGACCAATCATCACAACTTTTCCGGAACTTTCTGACTGGTTTCTAAGATAAATGACCAACCACAGCAATCCCTGGGGCTGCCCTTGGAGTCTCCAGGGACTGGCTTTCAGCGGCCACATTTACCAACACCAGTTCTTCCTTACTCTGAAATTTGAGCAAAACAGCTTCATAGATCACATGTGAACCCTGTCGTATAATGAATCCTGCGCTCAAACTTGCGCTGTTTTCCACAGGTATTTGATAAATGAGGGTCAGTGGGTTCAATTTCAAATAGCTGCTCACAATAGCGGCTTAAAGCAACGATTGCTAGACTTGACCCAGTGGATGTTGGCACTGTGCAGAAGTCAAGCTTAGAGTGCTTTAGGCCAGTGCTGTTCACTGCACGAGTCCAAACACACCCAATAAAACTGCTAGCAAACCTACAAGCCTGTTGCCCATTTACAATTAGCCAGTCCCTTTTCATTTGACCCTTCAGTTTGTTACAGGTCATTTAGTGTGAACACATGTTAAGAGTTGTAATTAGTCACACACACATGCTTACACACACACACACACACACACACACACACACACACACACACACACACACACATAACCGTATGTGAAAAGAAATAAAAAAGAGCACAAAGGACTTGAGTGAAGACATGTAGTACAGATTGTAGTTTTCCACTGTCTCCATCTTTCTTACACACACACACAAACACACACACACGCGCATACACAATCACCCACTTTCAAATACCTACATGAAATATGCCATGTGGAAATCTTTGCAGCACGTTGGAACATTGGAAACCCATGTGGCACGTTCCTTCACCTTTCACCCAGTCTCCTCTCATCACAAGCCAGGCACGCTCTTGTACCACCATATCTGCTTCCTCCTGCTGCCATGTCCCAGCAAGCCCCAGAAGCCCTGAGCAGGCCCAACGCCTTGAGCTCCCAGCGCTGTTGCACAACATGTGCTCCGGGCCGTGACTCCCCTCCGTACCTCCGCACAGCACAGCCATTCTTCAACAGCAGAGACTGAAACATAGGGACATTGATGAACAACGTTATTACCATAAACACTTCAAAAACACATACACATGTTAACATTTTCATATTTACATTTATGCACTCAGGTGCTTTTTATGAAAACCGACTTCCTTTTGTCAGTTCCTTCAGGGCCAGTCTCCCTTAGAGCTACTAACAGTTAAGTGCCTTGCTCAAGGGCACAACAGTGGCAGCAGAGATTCGAACCAACAACTTAAGGGAAAATAGCATAATAGCCACACACACACACACACACAACCTCGGTCAAATACGGTCAGCTCTGCTTTGAGAAGAGTGTTTTGACGGAGTGATTGAGTTGGGAGAGGCTTTAAGTCTACTTAATGTTTTTATTCCCCTGTGCAACTTTCAGGCTAATTCATCATTTGGAGTTTCAGACAATAGAGGTGCAGTTCCTCTCTCCTCTGTCTTCTTTGCAAAATACACTGGGCTGTTCAGTCAAGCACTTCAGTGCATTTCAATACCCCTCTAAATAATGTTCATTTGTCACCCTGTTCGAGAACACTGCCATGCTTGATACTTTACAAACTCTTCAGGACGCAGACAAAATGTTCTCATCTAAAAGAAAATCAGTTAAGTGTGACAATAAACACCACAATATAGCATTCCTTTAGAAATGACACTCTTTAAATAGTAAAACTTCACCAGCTTCTTTCCTGTATGAGTCAAAACTTATATCTCTTCTTGTTTCATACTGTAGCTTTCATGAGGATTGCTCATGGCAGGTGTCTCTAAACTTTGTTTGTAAAGTCTTTCAAAGGCCTGAGGAAGAAGATGCATCACACTAGTGAGTTAAGCAAAACAAAACGTAGATGCTCTGCACAGTGGTGCCTCCCTCTCTCATCCCTATGTAGTCTCTTTGAAGAAAATAAATCTCACTTCTTAGTTTTCCACTAAGTACTGAACGTCTTACATGCTCTGTCGTTAGCTGCTGTTTTGCTGGTGTGTGTGTTATCTCTCATTCTGTACATTTTGTATAAACCCGTGTAGAACTCAGATTGTGTGTCAGTTCCCTACTTCATCACAAATCTCCTTAATTACTCCTCTCTCTGGATCCCCAAAGGCATTCAGGAGGATTCATTGGCCCCACCTTCCTGTGCCAGCACTGAATTTATGTTAGGAGCCCAAAATTGACGACCTCTATTTAAGTCAGATGTCAGATATGTATCTCAAGGCATAACTCCCTTAATGTGCGTTGCAGAGCTATGGGTACACACACTTCTGTCAATGACGTGCTCAGGTGTGCTGATGGAAGGTGAGTGATGCAGGAGTCACTTAGGAGGTAAAAGGTGAGACTTTGTTCAGCTTTTACTACTGATGGGCTTAAGCTGCTCAGTATTACTCTCTCTCTCTAGCTCTCTCTCACACACACACACACACACACACACACACGCATACACAAACCTAAGCAGGTCTAAACATATACGCTGTCCTGCGAGCTGTCATTTTGTACCTCCAGCTATGAAATTTCAGTCACCCATCCAAAGACACAAACAGACACCCACAAGCAAACACATTGTTCATAGTTAACACCATCATAATTGCGGTAAACAATCATTATGTTGTTACAGAATTGCCTCTGCGTGAAAGCCCATCAGGAATGCACATCTCTGTTTGCTCTGTCAGCTCTGTGCATCAGTAGAGTAATGATATGTATCAGGCAGGAAGAGAGCTCTCCAGTGTGCCTGCACAATATGGCCATATGTGATTGCTCCAGTCACAGTGAAGCCCAATACACATACAGGCCATTATCTGCGTCAGTTTCAAATTACTGACACAGACCGATGTAGCATGATGCTAGATGACACTGTGTGGATGGATTGCTATAGACACTGCCATTATTGGTCTGGCCAACAGTGAGCACCTTGAAAACGAGGCGCTGAGCTGCAGGAAATGTAAGATATTACAAGAAAGTGTTTATTTCCACACGGGAAAACTGTCTCAAGCTTATGTGTTTTTTTTTTCTCAGAGTGAAATATTATCCTGTCAAAACCATAGACCTGAAGCCGTTACATGAAACAGACAACTTTTGGTGGCATATATTGAGGCGGAATGAAATATGGGCAGGCATAAAAGATGTCACTATCATGCCTCAGAAGCACTGAATGATGGTATTCATTTTTTCCACGCAATCTTTTTTTCCTGCCAATAACAACCTGGAGGTGTAGCCATCTCATGGTCAAACTGACTTTTTTTTTTTTTTTTTTTCAAAAGAACTCGTTCCTCCTGCAGCACTTGAGTTGCAACACAGTACACGTATTTGGGCCACCATTGAAATATTTAACTCTTTTAAGATACTGAATTACACTCAGACGTCAGTGCAGCCCCTGAACAGCGCTCACGGAGATACAGTACATGATGAGACAGCTGCAGTGTTCAATGTTAAACCATAACAATGGGGCTTTTACAGCACCCAGGTGCATTCTTGAAATGCTCATTTGATAACATATGTTCTAAAGTCTTCAATGGGCCCACTTCACAGCAGCTATTTTTCCAAGAAGTGGCAGGGTAAGCACAGGTGTTATTAATAATGATAAATGAGTCAATCAGAAGTTACTGGCCGTCATTATTAACACCTGTGCTTACCCTGCAGTGTCTTGGAAAAATGGCTGCAGTTGTAATGGATGCGTGTGTAGAACGTTAGTAAAGCCTCCCTCCCGAACTTTCAAGAATGCCCTTAGTCAGTTTACTGGGAGCCTGGGCTTTTTGGTTGAATGGTCGACAGTGCAGCTGACCTTGGTTACAGTGGTGGCGTGACCTGGATGTGAGGGAAGTTTAGGGGGGAGAATGTAATGGATGCCAGCTGGCTGACAGTTGACTTTGCAAACACATACTGTATCTGATGAATTACAGACATACAATTGTAACACTTAATTGTATTTAGATGAGTTATGAGGTAGGCTAAATTCAATTCCAGCTCATCATTACCAAAAATGTGATATCATTTTTGTCTTGTAATATAACACTGAATAAACAACTCTGATTGGTAAACACACCACTGCACTTTCTGTATCATGTGTATGACTAGTATGTTCATAAGATTCAACTCCAAAGATCACACAAACAAATATGAGTGTGTAAAATGAGATCGCTCACACATGAAACACTACTGTAGTTCAGTGGATGCAGTTCCATTCTGCACTCACCAAAAATTGTTCTAGAAGAGGAGATATTTAACATAACACATTTGAACTAGTGGCTGTGTTGAATTAGAGTGGGTTGGGCGTGGCCACAGAGCTGTCATCAACATGAAACATGGCTGTTGTAAGTTTTGAACTTAGAAATAGCCACTAAAAATGGGTGAATCTGAACAAAGTGTGGGAAATCACAATAGGTAAATCAACCATAGTTTGCCTCTGGTTGCTAAGGATGGCACCAATTAGACAAAACAGATGTGTAATTGAACTTGTAAAATTGCATCTGAGCTTATTTTTGATAAATCAAATCTGAATATTCCATTTCATCAGCAAACAAGGGTGTATTTGGAGGCCTGTACTAAGTCATTAACAGAAAGCTGAATATACTGTATGTATATATTGTATATTGTATTGTGAAGGTGGGCTAATTTCTGAAGGCCCAGAATGCTTTTGTGATGCCATTGTGATCTGCAGTTCTTACTCTCACATTGGGAAATCCAGATTTTTCACTAACTTTTTAATGCCCTCATGAATTAACTCTGAAGCGCATAAAAAACATATATGCAAAACGAGATAGCTCACTCATGTGGCAGCTACCACTCCCAGTATATTACTTTGATTCAGTGGTAGCCCTCTACACAAAAAAATGTCCTTGAGGATGTATTTGTATGCCTCTAGCATTAGCAGACAGCTCACCCCAATACACTCTGAGGGTGGGCTGGAAGTTGGGAAATTTACTGATAACAATTCCTGAAGGCTTGGAATGCTAACTGTTGGCCAGTTTGGTCAGTCTGATGGTCAGTTCCAAAGATTCTAGAGCGGAGCGGTCAGTTCTGACTCTCACATCAGGGAGCCTCCACTCTTTGCTAGACACTATATGCTACACATGGGAATATGGGCCTATAGCTTTGTAGAAACTCATTACATTTTTTAGGTTTTTATTTCAATGCATAAAATGCAAATAATGCTGACTGAAAGCCTGTCCTGAGTTGGAGCTTTGACCCTTTTTTAGTAAAGTATTTATAAGGATACAAGTAAACTGCAATTTGTATGAATTCATTAGATGCAACATAAAGCTTTTGATGCCAGTAGCTTAGTGCGAGCCTCAACCCCATTTCACCCCAAAGGTAACAAAGGTTCAAATTCAAAAACGGTTGAATGAAAGATTGCAATTTCATGAGCAGCTACAGTGTAAAAGTTTATCTTCTCTCCTCTAAAACGTTGCGCTGATGGCTTCGGGGGTAGCATTAGGACAGGGATGATTCTGCTGTCATATGCAAGTCAGAGCTTGGTAGGAGCACAACCCTGAGCACAGCTCTGAAGTCTCTGTTCTCTAGTTTGCATGACTGAGAACTTGACTCTGTGATTAACATCTTGATTTGCCACTGTCGCTGCCTCCTGCTCAGCACTGCAATCGATATTCTCCCTGTGCTTTCAAAGGCCAAGTCACTCAGCGACGACTGAGTAGCGTGATCAGACAAATAACTGACTAGGGTCAACAGCTTATTCCTACATCATTTTAAGTGAATATTGTATCAGATAACATGTCACCAGTTACTAGTAAAATGAAAGTAACATGTGACTTGTGTTTCGGGAATATTGAGTGCACATGCACTGTCAAAAACATTTAGGCTACTTGCTACGCTGCATGTTGGAAATGTTTTTTGGTGGGACTTCTTTTTATTTATTTAAAGCAGCTGAGCTCGATTGTTCATTTTCCTGCATATTTCAGAACTAAGTACAGTGACATAAAATGCTAGCATTTAACAGTCTAACCAACTGACACACAGTTTTTTTTTTTTTTCCGCTTGTGTGCAGCCACAGAACAGATGGCACATGCAAAGCTATTACTATGCACCTGATGCACTGCTTCCTGTGATGTAACAAACAAAATGTTGGTAATTATTCAGAGCAAAATGTCATTTTCAACAATCGGGGATTCAGGGGCAACAATTTGTAAGACTGGTTGTGCAGTGCACCACTGAGTGCTGCTGTGTGTCTGTCAGACTCAAGAGCAGAGCTCTGGTGCTGGGGAGCATGTTTAATATGCCCCTAGCCCTGTCTGTTTGAGCAACACACATTTGGCAGGACATTCATCCACCACAGCACAGCGTGCCAAGAGAAATAGATGAGACTCTCAGCCCCACCAGTGAAACACCCCCACCACACACACACACAAACACACACACACACACAAAAAGGGCTTTGATGTTCATCGACAAACCAGCCTATGCTCATGCCAGCTTAACTGTGCAGTACTTGAGGTTTGTATGGATTCCATTGCTCTTCTAGCTGTGGTTGATGTGTCTTTGATTTGGCCAATTAATGCAAGCCTTTTTGTGATATTGACCAATGTGTGGGAAATGCAAACTGCTGTTTAAAGTGTACCTGTTGTTGCTGATTACTTTCCGACCCACAATGCCACACATGTCCCAATTCTGTTCGCATCTCATGTGGCTGACATGACACTTTATTAAATCAATCCTATCACATCTCTACAGTCCTGCACCATTTGTATGTGTATATGTGTGTGTGTGTGTGTGTGTACACCTGACACAGATCAATCTTGGTGGTCTACGCCAAACAACACTAGAAGTTTCACTATCAGTCCTTCCTGTACCAGCTACATGGGCCCTTTCCTCTAATTCAGAATCAGTGTCCATTGATTGAAATTGACACTCTCAAAGTACAGATTATGATTATACTGTCGAACACATAAAATCACAATCTGCATACTTCAATCACTCTACAAACTAGCAGTCTGCTCTCAGTGCAGCCTTTTAAACAGCAATGATGCAGCAGAAAGGTCTCTTTGCTCCTCTCTCTGTCATGTATGTGTCTCTCTCAGTGTAGGACTTCTCTGATGATCTGTGGCGAGCTGCTAAATGGATACCTATGTTAGGTATAAAAGGAAGTCATTTCTTCTTTGAATGTTCAACCCGTCTTTCTAATGACAGACAGAACTGCAGCTTTGACATGTAAGGTTTAAGTCTAAAGAGAGATGAGGTGATTACTTGACGGGAAGAATGTAATAACTGCTGTGTGTAACGGATGCCAGCTAGCCTATCTGCTCATGTAGGATGTTAGTAAACATCCCTTCCAATGCCTCAAGAGCCCCCTAGACAGTTGACTGAGGGCCTGGGCTTTTTGGTAGACTGGCTAGGACAATGCCTCTGCCTCCCCTTTTGTTTAGACCAGGGGTTACCAACCATTTGGTCGCGGTTGACCAATAAATCTCTAAGGCAGTGCAGGTAGATTTTGAAAGAAAAAATGCGCTTCAGACTTTTAACTTCTCCTTACTTTGGTTTTGACATGCAATTGACATAAACATGGTCGGCACAACTCCTGCAAACTACTGCCTAACTTGCAGTAAATGGATTCTTTTGTCTCTTTTCTCTTCTAAGGTAATGTAAAGCATACAAGTGCACAAGACCGGTTCGAAGACAGCTGTTCACATCTGAAGGTTCGCTGCAAGTCTGCTGTGCACTGACATGAGATGGCAAAGTAGCCACAGCCTAGTCTCAAGTTCTTGATAAGATGTTGTGAGCTCTCAGCTCTGTCTGGGGATGAAAGAGTTTGTCTTTGACATTATTTGCAGATGATAAGAGTTGTATATGCTTTATAATATGGCATTTTTAAAGAGCTGACGGACACACTGAATGACAGTACAAAGAAAAGTTCAAACCTGGGTAGATTTGAAGCAAGGCTTGGGCACCCCCGGTTTAGATTCATTGATGTGAATGGTAGGAGAGATCCAAGAGAAAAGGTCACTGGGTCACATACAAGTCATGGGATTGCCTAATTAACAGCAGTAATTACAGTATGCATATATCTGCACACATGATTCCCTCAGATCAATCTCTGTTGGTTCAACCAAATAAAACCAGGTCAGTCACTTGTCACCTTACATGATCCTCTGTAGCTGCTGTGAAAACCAGAGATGTGTCACTTTCCCAGGGACCCCCTGCTGCTGACAGCCTGACTGAGCTGAGCTGGACTCCATATGAACGAGCTCCCAGGCAGCTCCTGCAGAGCAGAGCAAACCAAGGAAATGGATTGGAGTACATGCTGCATTCTCGACTAGGGCTTCTATGTAAGTATGCATCTGCATGCGTGTGTGTGTGTGAGTGTCTATGTATGAAAGTATATGTATATTTTATGTATTTCTGTGTGACAGGCAGGGTCTTGTGGAGTGTCTGTTCTTGCTTCCCACAAGTAAAATTTCTGCTTGCTTTAAAAAGGATAGCATCTTTGGATCACCTCTGATGTGTGGAGTAATCTAGCAATGGCAAATCATACTATCAAACCATTTACAAAACTGACAATTAGATCACACAGAAAAAACATATTAAAAGAATAATGTTGGTCAGCAGTAGATTTCAATTCCCACTTTCTGACTTATCCATTCTGCAGCATGTATTTTTTTTTCCCCCAAATCATACAATATCAGAAAATGTGGAAAATGGGCCCAGCTCAGTAGCATACCTAAATGGCCACCAGGCTATCCACATGGCCTTATACTGCAAAGCCCCTTTAACTGCTCTATTGTGGATCTTAGTTGTTCACTGGCAATGAAATTATACCAGATCTGGCATAGCTTTCCCTTTCATACATAGCCCAGTGTGCTGACTATCATCCTAAAACAATCTGCAGGGCCCTATTGTCAAAATTTTGAATTAAATCTGGATTAAATGTATGTCATTCAATATTCCTAGATAACAGTAATGTATACTTATAAAGCAGGGGAAAGTG
>JAVQKI010301639.1:0-11395 GCA_036025975.1 Nematalosa erebi
ATTTATGGTAATTAATGAGATTAACCTGGTGGGGTCATATGTATGGTATAGTCATATATCATGGTATAATCCTGGCTAAAACATTCAGATTTGATGCAATAAAGTGTGAAGAGAATGTATTCCTCAATCACAGGCACACAGCACACTACTTACTGCAGAGCTATTGAAACTTATATTGACACCTGCATTGTGCACAGACCTGGAAATTTGCCTCATCTAAACATCCTCAAAACCCTAACCCTTTGAGATTTAACACGAGATCAAACACTTTTCGAAAAACTGGTCTCTGCACTCAACAATCACTACATACCCTAAATCCCCACTATTGATAGGTTGTGAAAGGAAAAAATCAACTAATATCCCTGTTCTTTGAAGTTACCGAGTGCTGTTGATGGATAAAAGAATGACAACATTTGGTACAGCTCCGTCTTTGCGAACTGGTAGCTGATGTAAGTCAATGGGGCGTAGAAAAAAATGAAACTGAAATGAGGTTTACTCGTCCTCATCAGTTAGCTCTGGCTGCCATTTCGCTATTTGGTCTACGCTGTACAAAATATTCTCATTCTTATTCCTACCTCCAGCATTCAGCAGCCATGAACACCAGGGCTATGGGTTGATTGACTCTGGACTATTGGTTTAAGTCATTAATTGTCATTACATCTGTGGATGTTTTGCTATTTGATGAAAGCCTGACTTGCTAAGTCTGTGCAGAGTGCTTAGGCCACCCTGGTTAGCAGAAATCATAGTGCACCTCTTAGCAACAGTGTTTTTGTAGTTCATGCAATAATTGTTCAATGAAAGAATGTATTTTTGTAGGTTTATATGAAACAGTTTTTTTGAATTGTCCAAAAATTTTAAGTAAATTCCTATTAATTCCCATAAATTCCCAAATTCACTAGGAAATTTCCAATTGGGAATATTTCCCAAATTCCGTAACTAAAGTTTCCACGGAAATTTACCGGAAACTTTCCGCCTCTTTCAACCCTATGCACCATAACTGTTTTTTAAACAGTCAGGAAGTAAGTGTATGCCTACTGAGAGTGCCCAGAGTCTTCCCCAGAGTCTTCTCCATTGGGCTAGCACATCGTCAGTAAATGCTCTCGTTTTGCATTGGCCAAAATACACACAGCTTACACTCACGCTGTCAGTCAAACCCTTGGCCACTGACGGCAGCTAATGGGCTAATTATTATGTTATGTGCTTCTGATAACAACGGTGTGTGTTTTTACACATCTCATTAGTGTTGAGTATGACTGAAGTTTTCGTAAGGTCCAGTTTATGACACTCGTGACCCACAGCCATTTTGAAAGACTAACCCCATTATCTTCCTTCCAGTCCATGTAAAACCCCTCTTATCTAAATGTGTTGCATAAACACTTTATGTGATAAAAAGCTTAATGGTTTGATTAGAAGACCAGGCCGATCTGCCGTCTGCTGTGTGAATGCTGTTCTTCGCTTCAGTACAGTGACTTGAAGGTTGTGTAAGTTCTTGATCTCACAACTATCTTTTATGGGCCAATTAGGCCATATTGTATTGCTGGAAAAGGAGGAAAGATATGATAAGCTAATTGGAAATTAGATATGCTTCAGTATTATGATTTTATTGCACCCATAAACAATAGGGGGGGTGAGTAAGATTATGACCGTGGCTCAGTGGCTCAAATCTGCTAACACTGACAGAAACCACTTGCTGACCATCTCAGATCTTGCTGTCTGCATTCTTACTAGTGAGGACGTCATTTGATCTGTAGTGAGCAGCAGATGGCATGTTGTGAATTAAAGATGACCTATTCATTGTCACCGTGGGATTTTGGGTTTGCAAGTTAGCAGAGGCTAACAGAGTGTCGTGAGATGGGTTGTTATGTTTGGTGATGTCAGACTTTCAAAGGAGTTGTGATTGTAAAATAATTGGCTCGGTCACAGGTAGACACGCTTGTCTTGCCGGAGATAAGCTGATGCGATCCACTGATAATGGAACTCCTCCAGGACATAGAGGACTGGACGTTAGGTAACGCCAGCCGCACCCTGCTGTGTTTTTCCTAAATCATTGCCTGAATATTACACAACCGTGTCGTATTAGTTGTGGTTCTGACCCGTGCGGGCCGTGGCGCTGAAGCTGAGGAGGGTTGCGGGGGAACGGAGCCGGGACACACAAACTGCTCTGGGACCAGCAGAGAGGCTGAGCAGGCGGCCTGTTCCACAGCAGGGAACATGCAGATGGGAAGCATTCACAGCATGACGCCAGTGGGGCCCAGGGGAGAACACACACACACACACACACACACACACACACACACAGAGTTCCCAAGGCTGTTATTCAGAGCTGGAAGCCACATTCAGGCTTTGGTCTGACCCGAGCTATGAGGACAAACTTTACTTTATTGTGTGTGTGAGTGAGTGTGTGTGCGTGCTTTAGCTTGAGTATGTGTGTGAGACCGTGAGTGTAAGTGTGTATATGTGTGTGCTTGCATATGAGTGTGTGTCTGTGTGGGTGCGGAAGATTGGGGGATTTAGAATGGCTGGCCCTGCAGTTTGGCCAAGCCAAGTATGTGTCCCGACATGATGCTCACAAAACAACACCTCTTCATCTCTGGTTTCACTTAAGCATAGTTAGTTTCCTCAGTACTTAAATCCAGCCTCTGTGAGTGTGTGTGCCTGTGTGTGTGAGAGAGAGAGAGAGCATTGTTATGAAACTATAGACTGTGAGTCAAACCGAATGAGCGTCCTTATTTTCTTGCTCAAAATCTTAGGTAAGTTAGTAACAAGCTTCAGTATTAAAGAAAAAACATAAAATATTTGATGACTTTTTTTAATCAGACAAATATGTTTCATCGCTGGGCTGTGATCCTCAATTCTAGTATTGAATGTGTTTCATTAACAAGCCATCCTCAGTGCAGTTATTGAATTTATTACTTTAATAAGTCATCCTCAGTGCTAATACTGAATTTGTGACATTAACAAGCCATCCTCCATGCTGTTACTGAATTTATTACTTCGATAAGCCATTCTCAGTGCTAATACTGAATTTATTACTATGAAAAGCCATTCTTAGTGCTTGTACGGAATATGTTTCATTGATAAGCCTTTCTGAGTGCAAGTACTGAATATATGTTTCACCAGCTGGTCGTGCACAGTGTTAAACCCTCCTCTCATGCGTTCCTGTTGCTAACATTCAAAAAAGCTGTAAAAGAAATGGATTGTAGCCCAAAAAAGCAAAGCATTTTTCAGAATATAACAACAGGCAATTTGCTGGGTATTTTGCCTGTTTACCTGAGGCCAACAGGCTTTTGAAAACAGCAACAACAATTATTATTTATTAAACCTTTATTTTCACCAGAGAGGAAATGACATTCAAACACACACACACACACACACACACAGCCCCAGTTCAGAGGCGATCTGCCCTCACCTATGGCCGAATGAATAAAGACAGCCTTTACTATGACTCACTGCAGTCATGAAACACCGCTCCATACAGATAAAGGCATTTATCTGGACTCAATCAGTATAATTAACACTGATGGCCTTATCATTTTATATGCTTAAACCTCAGATCAAAGTCCAGGGTCCCCTGACTATGTTGAAAACCAATATCATGAAAAGCAGATTTTTTAAATCTGAAGAATTGTCATTTAGTAGTCAGATTACTTATGTACTATGCAAATTAATTAAATTGATATTTTTCAGATTTTTAGAAAATAAGCTATAACTATTTTTAATCCATTTTGGGTGCCTAAACATGGCTGTGTGTGATTTGTGGTTAGTGAACCCGTAGTGGGGTTGTGTATTATGACACTGATAAAGACACTGATCTCCAGTCAGATAAGAAGTGCAGATAACTGTGTCTATTCTGGGATGGCAGGCCGTCTCTAAGGCGATACAAATATCACATATGGTACCAAGCTACAGACAATTATTGTAATTGTAATTATGCCTGACATTACAACTTGTTAAAGAGTAAAGTGGTGAGTGAGAATTGAATAGGCATGCATTTAATGCTTCATCCCCCATCAAAACAACTCTTTTAGGAGACGGGAGTACCCATGAACGTGTCTGTGAGACTGCAGCTGAACATCTTGATGAAGGCAGTGTCTGGAATCACGTAAGAGAGATGCATCACACTAACACACTCACTCATTCACACACATTCATTTGCAAACATGTTTTTATCAACTCCAGACTGCCCATACAAAGTCTCTGTGAGAGGGAGATCTAATGGTGTGCTCTGTGTAACAGGGCTTTGAAAGCTGACTGCTGTTGTTTCTGCTCTTATTTGGCCTCCTGTTTCTGTTTTTCCTCCAGCGAGACGGGCAAGATCTCTGAGGTGGTGATGCCAATGATCTGGTTTGGAGAGGTAACTCCCCGAGACCCACACACACAGCAAGGACAAAACACTCACACACACAGAGGGAGGTTCTGAAACACAGCACAGAAAAACACTGAAAGGGACAGGAGGTATGCTCTAGTGTGAGTCTAAAGACAGGAGGCATGCTCTAGTTTGAGTCTAAGGACAGGAGAGATGCTCTAGTTTGAGTCTAAGGACAGGAGAGATGCTCTAGTGTGAGTCTAAAGACAGGACAGGAAGGATGCTCTAGTTTGAGTCTAAGGACAGGAGGCATGCTCTAGTGTGAGTCTAAGGACAGGAGAGATGCTCTAGTTTGAGTCAAAGGACAGGAGGGATGCTCTAGTTTGAGTCAAAGGACAGGAGAGATGCTCTAGTGTGAGTCTAAGCACAGGAGGTATGGATGCCTAAACCTCTAGTTTGAGTCAGGAGATGTCCTGTAAGGACCTTGGCCATTGGCCGTCCTGTAAGGATCTTAGCTATTGGCCACCCAGTAACGATCATGGCTATTGGCTGTCCTGTAAGGATCTTGGCTATTGGCATCAGCTCAACTGTTTCTCTGCATCACAGTAAATGAGTTTTGAGCTGAACTGAGTTTTGAGCTCGGTTCTCTTGTGTGGTTCTCTTTGTGTTCTGTAGAGTGGCTACATAGACGGGCCGATTCTAAAGACGTTCCACACCAACCTGGTGGTTCTGCCAACCATGATGGAGTACATGCAGTACATCTTCATCGCCCTGGGCCTCCTCACCATCCTGGGGGCCATTATCCTGAAGAGTCGGGATAAGGTACACCACCAGCATTTGAGTGTGTGTGTGTGTGTGTGTAAAAGAATGAGCGTGAGCGTGAAGGTGACTGAGAGAGAGATGGAAGGTGGTGAGGAGAAGATCATGTATAAAAATGTGTGTCAGAGAAAATGAAAATGTTCAAGAGAAGAAATGTGTTTATTTGTACATATGAAGTGCTGAGGTGTGTGTGTGAGTGTGTGTTGACCCTGGACACACACATATAAATGAGTTTGGTTTCAGTTCTCTGTGTTTATTCTGTTTAGTGTACTCGTTTCACTTAGGTGTGTGAACCAGAAAGTGTGTGTGGTGTATGAAAGAAAATAAGTGTGTGTGGAAGAGAAGTGAATGTGTATGAGTGTGTGTGTGTGTTTGCATGGCATGGCATGGCATGGGGGTTTCTAACCAGTAACTCTTGGACCCGCCCAGCCTGAGCCCATCTGGAAGAGCTGTTTCTGTGTTTAACTGACCTGGGTCCCTAAAGGACTTTGCTTTAGCCTAGCATGTTTTCTTTTTAACAGGTATTCAGTGAGAAAGAAGATGGTGGTAGTTATAGCAGCCCAATGATGACTAAACACAGATAAAAACAATTATTTAACAGCTATAAACTGAAGACTGAGTTGTGCTAACTTTGTTTTACAGCGCAAGTCTACTTCTCTTGATAACCTTACGGTTTGTACTTTCTCAAAGGAGTTGTCTTCAAATTTCTCCAATGCAGGCATCTGTTTCCCAAAAGGATAGATGCTAAACAGTTTGCAGCAAAGTTTGTTGGCAAGAGGCAATTGCAATACAACCAAGAACTTAACTTAGGTAGCAACTATGCTTTTGGGAAACGTAGCCCTGAATCAAATAGAAACAAAACATTTGGTGGAATATGATTGGGTGAAGGACAGATATGAGCATACCATTGTACAGTTCCTTCTAATTAAGGATTTATGTGAACCTGCTTTTTGAACATGCAAAAGATTGCTGCAGAAAATTCAATTATCCGTTTAAACTTGAATGGGGCTTCTAATTCCGCCGTTGCTTAACATGACATGTATGTTTGTTGTCATTGGCCATCGAATGAAACCTGGTCAAGATTTCGTGAAAGGATTCAGTACCAAGCATGCAGAATGGTTGAGCTGCCTGTGAACATCCATTTGCATTGCTTTCCAGACAGACTGCCCACTGCATGACAATAACATTACACCACATCCAATCACACACACATTTGCCCGTCTAATCAAACATCAAGCGATCAGCACTCTGCCTAATCAAGCGATGTTTGGCCAAATCCCCCTTTCCGCTCCGCTCCCGTCCCGTGCCGTCTGCCGTGCCCAAGTGATCTGCTCAACCAGGTTTGGCTGTTTTCTAGGAGCACACTGGCAGCCGTAGTGCCCCAGAGACGCAGGCTGATGTTTATGTCATTAGCAACACAGGTGGGTGTCGTCCTCTGCCCGCTGTGTCCTCTCCCCTCCACGCAGCCATCACAGACGAGAGCAGATTTAAACCAGACACACACACACACACACACACACACACTCACACACACTCTCACACACACACACACACACACACACACATGCAAACATTCAGTTTCTTTACTGAACATGCGTACACACACACCCCAATGCGTACAAATGGGTGTGCCCCACATGTACTGTAACATACACACACACACTACCACTTACAAGTTTGGGGTCGCTTGGCAATTTTCTTCTTTACCATGGAAACACTCAAATTAGTGTGAGTAGGAAAAACAGCAAATGAACAAGACATGAAGGTCTCGCTGGAGATCTTTCTCCAGTCCTTGTTTTCGTTTAAAAGGCACCTTTAGCAGTGGTTGGCTGCCACTCATCTCATATGTGAGGCACAGAACAAATGAAAGATGCAAGAAGATCAGCCAAGCATGGAGGAGGCCGTGTGGTGCTCTAGGGCTGCTTTGAGCAGATAGGAGGGGACCTTGAGGAAGGAAGGTTATCACTAACTTTTGCAAAGCCTTCACACCGCGTAGAGAGCGCTTGACTGGTCTGATGTCATCCTACAACAGCAGAATGACTCGGTACACCCTTACAAACTCCCAAAAGCCTTCAGCAGAATTCTGCTTAGTCCCATACAGTATCTGAACATCTGTGGGAGCCGCCTGATAGCATCTGACTACCTGGAGAATTCAACCTGATGTCTGTTAGGCAGTAAGGCTGCTAAACATTGATGTTTACATGAAAGCAAAGTTTGGAAAACACTTTCATGGTTTCAAAATATTTCATGATTGAAATAGAGCAGTAATTTTACCACTGATAAGGGCTGTGTGTCTTGTTGACTGTTTTCTATTCATATGTATTTCTTAAGTGTTTCTGTGAAGACAAAGACATTTCCAAGTTATCCCAAACTTTCGAGCTGTAGTGTGCACCACTTCCCTCCCCCACAGATGGCACTCACACACAGCTTTACTTCCCCAAAATAACACACACACACACACACAAGCACATCACGCTGAAACATTCAGGAAGTCTGGCCTCCGTGTGCCAGACTGCGCTGAAACAGGAATCATTATGCTAGTTTGCTCAGCGCGGTGAAGGCTGAGGGACCAACATACAAAATGGACCAATGAGTGAAGGTTTTCAGGGCGTCCGTGTTCTAATGGACCAATGAGTGAAGGTTTTCAGGGGCTCAGTGTTCTAATGGACCAATGAGTGAAGGTGTTCAGGGCGTCAGTGTTCTAATGGACCAATGGAAGAGTGAAGGTGTTCAGGGGCTCAGTGTTCTAATGGACCAATGAGTGAAGGTGTTCAGGGGCTCAGTGTTCTAAACAAAATTTCCATGGTGACTGAGTGTGTTTTTTAAACCCCCAAACGCATGTGGCGCCTGTCACCTCACTGAGCTTGTCAGGGGCACCGCGAGGACCCGTCACACCTGCCGCACACTGTGGGGTGTTTGAGCTCACTGAGCTGTTCATACCTGCCCCACCCTGGGGTGTTTGAGCTCACTGAGCTGTTCATACCTGCCGCACACTGTGGGGGGTTTGAGCTCACTGAGCTGTTTATACCTGCTGCACACTGGGGGGTCTAATAAAAGACTATTTGTTTTGTTTGACTGACATATACTGAACACCGGGGTGCTCAACTGGGGTGCTCAACCGGACATAAACAGAAACCCTTCGTTTATTCACAGAAAATTGTTCAGAATTGTTTAAAAGTTCAAATGTTCCTTTTGGAGTTACCGCATGTTTTGCTCTGTTCTAAATTTTGAAATAAACCATCAGTGTTTCTGACCATGGAAAGATTGGAAATTTGGTGAGTGGACCTTTGGAGTTTCTAGTTGAGTACCCCTGCTGTACACAGTAATAATAAACAAAAACAACAACACAATTTGAGTTGGAAATAAACAGGCACAAAGACACGAGCAGGATACACACATCACACACACACACACACACACCCGGCATTGGCGTGAGAGTGAAGTAGATAACTGCTTTTGATGTTGCGTTTATGTGCAGTCACCTGACTTCCATATTAGTCCAGCACACGCTTCTATTCTACCTGCCCAACAGGTTGTCTCACGGGTCAAAGGTTAGAGTTGTGGTGCCTGTGGGTGTTGGTGAAAAGTTGTTTTCTTTGAGGTCACTTGTTGCCTGAGGAGAACTTTGTAAGATTAGGAAAGAAGCTCAGTGCTGGCAGACCAAAATATCATTCTTCAGAACAGGAGTGTTTATTGAGGAAGCTGTGCCATGTGAAGTAATGTTATATCTTTTCCACAGGAGTGGAGGTGGTTTACTTTAATTTCCCCTTAGTGCTGGACGGCAAAAACAGTTCTTCTGTTCAGCACTTGGGTTCGATGTGTCTGGTTGTTAATGTCTTTGAGTTCAGAGCCATGTATTGTGTACGGTGTGGAGGTACTGTAGGCAGGACATGCCACAGGTCATATTGTGTCCCATTCAGAGGGTCTACATCACAATAAAACATGTCAGTTAAGACCTTCCCTCAGCTTCCCCGTAATGGGAGAGCTTGACATGTTAATATATGAATGAATGTGCACTTAGCTCACCAATGTCCATTCAAGGCCTGTGTGAGGCCTGGGGCTGCCCAGGTTTAGATGATCCGTTTGGCTGATGGGTGGACCCAAAGCGGCACCACGCTAACCAGCTGTTGGTGAGGAGTTGAACACACAGCCACTCTGGCTAGCATATGCCAACAGAGTTCATTGACCCTTATGCCTCTGAAATACACACACATACACACAGTTCCTTGACCCTTATGCCTCTGAAACACACACACACACAGTTCCTTGACCCTTATGCCTCTGAAACACACACGCACACACACACACCACCCCAGGCAGATACTTGAGAACCATTGAAGTACAACTTGACAATCTTAACAGCTGTTTTGGAAGAAAAGTGTACATGTTTTAGATGAAGACTTTGTAATGTGACTTATTTGTACTGTGAAAATGTTAATTTGATGGAGGCTGGACATGTGATGGATCTCATCTCACTGAACCATGAAATGACAGGTGTTTCTTAATGAACTTGGCTCATAGGGCCAATAAGAGGTTCAATATTTGACAGCTGTGGACTCTCCTCATCAGATACAGCAGCAAAACATAAGATAACAGAGCCTCTGCGAGATAACACACCCTTCTCATCTAAGACTTGTGTGTGTGTGTGTTTATTTCCATGCTCTTCATAGTGTTGAGCGGTCAATGCTCATATCTCAGTCAGAGAGAGAGAGAGAAAAGGAAGATAAACAGGAAGAAGAGAGACACGCATGCTTGTGGTTCAGGCTCTAACACTTGTGTCCTTCTCTCCAGACAAGCCCCAGTAAGAGAGCTCCAGTGTTTCCCGCGCAGGAAGAGGCCGACTCATCAGTGAACGAGCGCAGTCCTCTCATTCAGAGCTGAACAGCAGCGCTGCCCTGTCTCTCATAGCTGAGCTGGAGGTCATTCTTCCTGAAACACAACCTCTCTCTCTGTCTGTCTCTCTCTCTCTCCCTTCCTCTTTCTACATCTCTCTCTGTCTCTGTCTGTCTCTCTCTCTTTCTCACTCTCTCTCCCTCCACCCCCCCTTCCCTCTCTTTCTCTCTCTCTCTCTCTCTCTCACTCTCTCTCTCTAGTTTTGTCTGTCTATGAAACACACTCATTCTCTCTACCTCTCTGCACTTAACTGCAGTTCAACAACTCTTGCCAGAGTCACAATGACCTCTGTCTGAGTTCTACCGAGTGCCTCCACAACACACACACACACACACACACTCCTGAGTGCCCCAGCCTGAGGTGAGGTGAACGAGTTTGTGTGTGTGATCCCTCTCTTCCCCTGCAGTGAGCGCCCCACACACACACACACACACAGACTCTCTTCATACGAGAGCGCTGCTGAGTGGCGGTACCTGCTTGGACTAATTGAGTATGAGCCGACTGTAAGTTTTAGCCCCAGTACTGGTTCCAAGTGGAGTCCAGAACGGATCCGATCCCTAGCCTGTACTTGGTTAGATCCGCTGAAATCCACAGTTCTGGGAGATTATTTTTCACCTCATCATCAAGTCCACAGCTTTCACACACACCAAAGAACTGTTTACTAAGGCGCCCTGTCAGCATAACTGCCATCCTGTTTACAAGAAGGAAAACTAACGCCAAGGAGTTGAAAATGGACGTGCCTTATGTAATTTTTGTATATACTCTACGACTTGTAAGAATGTGCACTAATTGAGAATCTGAGATGTCATTAATACTATTTTTAACTGGATATTTATGTTGTTCTATCACAAAATGGCACTTCGGATTTAAGGGGAGTAGGTCTCCCCTGTGTTGAGCATGAAACTAAGAAGAAAAACGATCATGATGATGTAACCTGAAATCATTTCTAAAATGTGTTATAAAATTTCTCAGAACCACCTCCTGCCTCTCGTGTGATGGCATTTTAAGCGAGCTCCCCCTGCTGGCCAACAGGGTACTCTACACGCTGCACCCACACTGCTGATCTTTCTTTGATCTATTCAACATATGAACATGTTATGACATTCAGTAGACAGTAGAACAGAGCAGACAAGGTCTTAAACCCAAGCCTAACCCCAGGCACAACACCCAAGGTCTTAAACCCAAGCCTAACCGCAGGCATTACACCCAAGGTCTTAAACCCAAGCCTAACCCCAGGCACAACACCCAAGGTCTTAAACCCAAGCCTAACCCCAGGCACAACACCCAAGGTCTTAAACACAAGCCTAACCCCAGGCACAACACCCAATGTCTTAAACCCAAGCCTAACCCCAGGCACAACACCCAAGGTCTTAAACA
>JAVQKI010301668.1:0-10138 GCA_036025975.1 Nematalosa erebi
CCTACAAGGTTCTGTCGACAGCCTATTGTGCCCTAACTCCCTTCTCTACAGGTAGACCCAATAGCCTATATTCATCTACTAAACATTCTCCGATACATGAGAGAAAATGGCTCGACCGACGAAGGCTACTCGCCACTAGGTGTCATCATAGTAGCCCTACTCTTTTGAGCTGGGAAAGGTATCGACAACTGAAATTAATTACATGTGTCGGGTGAAGTTTTGGAGAAGTCGAAAGCGGCTTACACTCAAGGTGTTGCCTGTGAGGAGAAAATAACATAAAGAAGGCTTCAGAGTAAGTCAAATGAAGTAAAAGTATGAAATGGTTCAGTAGCCTAGTCTAGTGTAATTTTCTTCTCCCGTTGCCCAACAAAGTAGCCTAGCTGCACTTCTGAAATTGTGTAAAATTAGCTGTTGTCTTGTTACCAATTGCAGTTCATGTTCAGGGCAGTTACTGGACATGAAAACCTGCAAGTGTAGGCTTGCAGATTTTCCACCGTTAACTGCCATTGTTTTTTTTTTTTTGTTGTTGTTGTTGTTGTTTTTTCTTTTCTTTTGTAAGAGTAGCACAGCAACGTCCTCGTGGTCTAACACTAAAAAACGTTTAGACTTAAAGCCCCTCTAAAGCGTCTCTGCTTGAGCTGAGTATACAATTTGAAATAGCATAAGAGATAAGGCCACATGTCAAGATGTATGATCTTAGGCAGTAGCCTAGTATCTGGACATCTATTTATTTTTAATAGAGATTTAGAACATCGTACATGAGTGATATTTCAAGTAGTCTACTTCAACAGCAAAGGTTTGATAATTGAGCTGAACTTGGAATGTTACCTGTAGACCATTAATACCACAACACCCAGCCCAGAAAACCTGTATCTGCCAGCCACCCGAAAGGCAGTGTCAAAAGAAGAATACCGGTGTATGTACCATTTGGAACCGCTGGAATTTGTTGAACAGCGCTCTCATCTCTAATTGGCGGGATAAAACATACGGTATACATGCACCAATTGGCTTGCACAATGTTAACTTGTTGTCGAATAAGAAACGTGAGTTTTTCGCCGTCACCATCTCCTACAATGAGCAAGGAGAGGGTGGGGTGACTAACCGAAGAAATTGGCAGAGATTATCTGGATGAAGAGTCAGAGTTCAGTGGTGAGTCGCAGGCTTTCACAACAGTGTGTACAAGATTAAATGCAATAGCTATGTTTGGTACATCTCTTTCGTAAAAGTTCATCGTTGATCTGCTGAATTATTTCGTACCTGGCTTCATCAGTCACTCTGACAGTTTGGACTAACTAGCTTGCTAGCTTAGCTAGCAACCATAACCAGCTGTTTGTCAACTCGATTTGTTTGCTATGATTAGCAAACCAGTTAGCCTTTGTAATAAACTAACGACAGTAAATGTCAGTTTTGTTGCTTTGGCGAAACGCTTTGTGGAGCTTAACTTAACGTTAATTAAAGTATTACAACACTACTCTATGCTGTCTGTCCTTCATTGCAGTGATATAAATAGAATTATATCAATTGACAGCTAACATGAGTAGCACCAGCTAATAAGCTCAAGCATTTATTTGTAACGCTTACTTGACTTAGTTGTAGGTTACAATGTCAGTTCAAAGTTCAATGTGGTTCCAATGCTACGGAAAAGCATGCACTCATCCTAACGTCATTTTACCATAACGTTGAATGTACCTTATGACACCAATTAGCCTAATCCGCACACATATTCATGGTATTGTTGCAGGACAAAAATCCTGGGAAGGACATGATGCTCCATCATCAGTTCCTTTATGCATCTTAGTCGTGTTGTTTCTTGCTGGTTGATGATGCTCATCAGACCAAACGGAAGGAAAGGGCGTGTGAGACGGAGAACGTAATAATATTACAATTGTCAATTGTAGAAACGTCTTATCTGCCGTGTGTGCTATTTGTAAAATAGTTTTTCAGTGCCTCAATAATTATGCGCACACGAGCAAACACTTGTGAAAACATCGGTTTGGCGTCAATCGGTCGTAAAGAAAATCATTTGGTCTTGGGTGCAGTGAAAAGTTTTAATGATATCACTGTCACTGGACAAAAGGTCCATCAATGATCCGGGGTGTGTCTGGGTGTCAGGGGCCGGACTTCAAAGCAACCAGTATGACACAGTGGTCTTTGGGCTAGTTGTAACAGACTTGCCACAACAAAATGAATTACCATAATCTTGTCACCCGTGAAACGTATTTTGTAGGTTATAACATCATTGCACCAGCTGAGCTAAGGTCAGGGAGATTTATTTGAAGAGCTCTTGGGTTTTGAAGAAATTATTTTCTTATAGTATAGAGCATCTGTTGTCAAGATTCTTATAGCCTATGTCATGATATATAATATATATAAAGATATTTTTTTTAACTGACTGATATTGTGTTGTAATATCATGATAGTTAATGAGTTATTATGAATAGTTAATCGGTCTAATAACATTTACATGGAGCAAGATGCTATAATACAGGGTGTTTCATTTGCAAGGAGCTGTACTGTTCAGTTGTACTGGTCCTGAGAACATTTAGTTATGATTTGATCAAGCCAATCTGTCCCCCCGTCAAAATCGACAAATAACTGGCAATTTCAGTGTTTCAGGAAGACTGACTATTTAGTCAAATTGGAGAGGATCTTCCACAATTAGTAAGATAACAATGAGGATGTCAAGTCACCTAGGGCTCATGGACACCTGACCGGATTACCCGACCTGTGTGTCGATGAGTTTGTAGCTGTAATTAATGTAATATCATGCGCACAATGTTACACTGTCAGGTTTGGGAAACACCCTGTTGCTATCATGCAGGTCGTGTTCAGATTTTGGGAAGCAATTCTGGAATAGGCGTTTCAAGAGCCTCAGCAACTCCTCAGTTTGTTTTGACGTGTCAATTCAATGGGGGCAAAGATGTCTTATGTTGCTATAAGGGAAAATTGGATGATCCCTGTGGTGGAACCCTCCCATGGTCACATGACCCTGCTGTTTCAGACAGCTTTTCAGTGACGTCGCTGTAGAGCCAGAGATTTGCTGAGAATAATCGGGGCGAGCGCGAGCCGAGGTGCGGCACTTAGAGTTACGCACACCGTCTATTCCTTCTCCACTGCGAACAGAAAACTGTTCAATATATTAGTGACCTAATGCCCGGTCCCACCCAAGCACTGTCCCCAAATGGAGAAAATAACAACGACATCATTCCGGACAACGGAACCCACATCATTCCTTACAGAAAAAATACCGTTCGGGGAGAGCGCGCCTACAGGTAAACTAGTGCAATGTCTCCTTTTGCTTGGTAATTCGGGTACCTTGGCTAACGATATAGCTAGCTAGGTCTGCAGAGGGGATGATACTAACGCAGCCCATACATGGCTAACGTTACTTCAAGCAAACTAGTTGAGACATTCGGCCTTTCTCAACAGTCTTCATTGTGGTAACAGTGTTAGCAAGAGAACTGCTTCAGGGAGTCCTATCAAACGCTATCATGATCATAGTAATATATTGGTGCTGGTGTTACTTGCAAATCGGTGAATTCCGTTATCTCTAAGTGATTTGACATAGCAACTGGCCCGTAAACGGTATCTAATTGGCTTCGTAATAGATAGCAAGCTGTCTATTCTTTTGCAGAATGCAGTAGTGGGTCAGAATGGTCGTCCTCTTTGACAGACTAGACATCAGATAGCATTAGCTACTGGCTAACATCCATTAGCGATCACAAATAAGATCAAGGAGCATTAGCCTACGCAGTGAAGCCTTGTCTGCTACACAGAGGGCTGATCGGTGTGATGGAAATATTAAAATCTACCGGAGTTGGAGATATTTATCGAAACATACTCTTCTTTACGGAACATGCACACCCTGCCTGTTTGCTATATAATGTTACCGTTAGCAGTTGCAAATTCGTGAGCTGTAGCTGCCAGGAGGAAACATGGACATCCGCTTTTGTTGACACAAAAACGACAATCCCAATTTTCCCAAATCCTGTTCTGTTATCGTTATCGTGTATATTTAGAGGATGCTCGATACTTCTGAGATGAATTGATGTTTTCCTTAGTATGTTATGATGAGTTTTAACTCGTTCATCTTAAAGCATTCTTGTTTTCGAAATCACGTTATGGTCTAAAGCCTGTTTTCTGGAGATTCTGTTTTGTTGGGTAAGCCAATTAAGGGAGATATATGGTAGGCTGGGGGGCATATGTTAGTCTGTGGGTCTCCTGTAGTTTGAGGACGATTTTCAAAGGAATCTTAGGTAAGACATTGTGATTATCTCGAGAGGCTCCCCAAAAATGTACTTTCACTCTATAAGTCCCAAACGTATGCACTGATTCACAGCTGGTTTATTATGTTGCTTACATTCATTATAACCTGCGGCCTGTCCCCTGTCCTGATGTCTACCTTTGCTTACTAAAAGCCAATGTGGACGCCAAGTTACTGTGGCTGCCAGGGGAGGAATAGAGCAATGTGTGTGTGTGTTTGTAGCTGTGTGTCTGTGTGTGTGATGAATGGGGGACTATAATTGACACCTGTTATTCTTTCAATATGGGGGACCCTTAAATTGTTGAGGTTAAGGCATATCTTTCTTTAGATACCAAACACTCACTTGACTACTCTGAAATTCCATTTTGAGCATATGTAGAAATTCACACAGTGTCAGCACACATCAGTCTTGAACTTGACCTACTGATCATTTATGTAGCCTAATCGCTCTTGTTTCTGGCTTGGACATGGCAACAGCATCACACTAGATACTGTGGGCAAAACACTGCAGTGCACTGGTGGAGAGAGGGTAGATGAGTGGGTTGCAAACACCATCCTTGGTTAGATCAAATAGAAGTTGAGAAGCATTGTCCTGAACATTACCCTTACTAACCCTTATTCACTTAAATATAGGCCTCTTGGCTGATTTATACCAAAATGTATAATGTTTCCTAAAGTCAGGAGATATTGAGTGGTATTTCCTTTCAAACCCATGCAATACTGTGGATACCTTACCCACTGAATGGGGCTTTCCTTGGCTCTAACCCATTTGTTTCTGGTAGAAAAAAGGAGTCGCCTATAGTAAGAAGTAGGTGACGTCTATTTTTACACCATATCCACATTGAGGACAGATTGTTACACAGGGTAGTGAATTTCTTGCAAGAGAAATATGGATTACAAATTTAAAGTTGTCTTCACATCGGGGCCTCCTAACCAATTTTCCACATTAGTTATACACATGCATACTTTTTCATTTGAGTTTCTATTTTTTAGGTGTACCACTCTCTTTTGTGTCAGTGTCAAACTGAGTGCCCTGATGTGTCAAATGTAATTTATTAGCCTATCAAGCACTTAACAATCAACCATACTACTGAAACAATTGCTAGCAAGAAAGGAACAGTATATTGTAGAAGATTAGAAGAGTAATGGTTGTTTTGTTCTTAATGTTTTGTTCACAGTTGGGGGATGGCGGTCAACGTGTATTCTACCTCAATAACCCAGGAGACGATGAGCAGGCATGACATCACAGCCTGGGTCAACGATCTTCTGTGTCTAAACTATACTAAAGTTGAGCAACTGTCTTCAGGTAAGGTCAGACGAGTCCTCCAGTGCGCCAGCCTATCTTCTCAGGGTAATGGGAGGTGGTTGGCCTACTGCCCTATTTAGAGTTTAATGGAACAGGAATCAGTGAGATAAAAAGGTTGTTACACACTGAAGATTTATCCATGTTTGTGAAACTATTTTACTGTAGAGAGGGAGAACAGTTTAACTGCAATGACACTCAGCCATTAATAACTGTCTTGGCTTGGATAATTTTAATTTTGGATTGTTGGAACAATTTTAACCTTTTGCCAGTCTTCAATGCTCAGATTGTATAGGATAACTGACCAGTTTTAAAAATCAGCATCAAGTTTTACATTGTATTGCGTGACCCTACTTGATTTTAGGATATTGGTTGATGTATTTGACAACGAGGGATGTGCAAGTTGACATACATGGCCATTGTGAGTTCAATAAGTGATGGGATGCGTATAGATTCTATCTTACTGAGGCACGCAGCTGAATGGAAACTGTTAGTACACACACACACTCAGTTTGGCTTTCACTTTATCTTTGTAGGGGCAGCCTACTGCCAGTTTATGGATCTGCTGTTTCCTGGCTGCATCAGTCTTAAGAAGGTCAAGTTTCAAGCTAAGCTGGAGCATGAATACATTCACAACTTCAAGCTGCTGCAGGCCTCTTTCAAAAGGATGAATGTGGACAAGGTGAGAGGAAGAAGGTCATAGATTTTGGCCCATGGTAAAAGTTCCTTGGTGTTGCCTCAAAAGGATTATCTGTAATAATTCAACCCATTGCCCTGTTGCCAGGTGCTGTAGGTAGAGAGAACGAAGAATTGTAGATAATTACAGCAAATGGCCACCAGTGCTAACTGACACTACCAAGTTTTGTTTTCTTGTGCCACATCTGTTAGCGTTAGCTGGCAGTTTGCTAATTTGGTCAATGTTGTACCAAATGCTGCCATTCTTATACCTACTGTCAGGACTCGGCAACCTCAAAGAAAGTGAATAAGGGCTGATTCACTCTGGATTTTTCCTTCAATGTTTATTTTGAGTTTGCACAGGCAAGAGATCACAAAGTTGAAGTAGAATTGAGAATTTGTCAATTCTTCCCTCTATTTTTTTGTCTGTTAGCTTCTATAAGGTTTCTGTGGAAGTGCTCACTACATAATGTGTTGAGACCATTTGAGGTGAATGCTGCCTAGAATGTTCTTAATGTCCTTGAACTAGTTGTTAATGAAGGTGTGAGTGGAAATGTATTTTGGGAATACATGGATGTTTAAGAGTTATTTATGTTAGTAAGGTGTTTTGTCCAACAGCTTTCTTTCTTTTTTTTATCTCAAAGATCATTCCTGTTGAGAAACTTGTTAAAGGACGGTTTCAGGACAACCTCGACTTCATCCAGTGGTTTAAGAAGTTTTTTGATGCCAACTATGATGGCAAGGATTATGATCCAGTTGTGGCCCGACAGGGGCAAGACGCTCTTCCCCCACCTGACCCTGGCGAGCAGATCTTTAACCTGCCAAAGAAATCCCACCATGCAGCGAGTTCGCCCACTGCAGGTAAAGCCACAGTTATATCTGTGGTATTTAATGAATTGATTTCCACATGCACCATCAAGTTCACACATCTAACCATCACAGTTCAGTTTCTCAAGTAGGATAATAGCATCATCATTATAGCATTACTAACTCCTGCCAACTGTATTGACCTCAATCTTTAAATAATTTTGTGTTGTGCTTAAAATAACAATCCTACTCCCTAACTAACATGTCATTCACTTTTGTTCAGGTGCTGCAAGGTCAACTAGTTCAACTCCAAAATCGTCAACACCAACATCTCGGCCCTCTTCAGCTAAAAGAGTTCCTGCAACTACGTCAACTCCTGCAAAGGGAGAGAAGGAACTAGAGGCCCAGGTGGCTCAGCTTAGTGATCAGGTCTGCGCTACCTACTGACACCACTGTATGGACCTCTGACCTTACCTCAGTACAACCTTAGTCAAACAGTGTACGATAAATTCATGTATTACAGTGTCACGTACAAAGTGTAATAACCTCACAGCTATAACTGACTTACTAACAAGATTAGTTACCTGTCCTCTATTTGTACCAGTGATTTGTGCAAGTGATAGTGTTAAATATATATACGTTTTATTTCTTTTAAGAGCAACCAATTTAACAAGGGTCGTTGATAAAGAGTTTGTTGTGACTTTGCCGTCAGCATGTCACTTATGCAACATAGATACACAGATATTGTGGTCAAAATCACAAATATAGTTTGGAGAGGAAATTTTGACAGCAGTTGCAGTAAATTCTTGATTGTAAATTTGCGATATTGCAACATTTTTTGGCACACCAAGAAAGAGTCAAACAAGTATGTGAAGGATTCAGCTCCACCTTTCATTCAGATGTATCTGCCTGTGTTGTGTGATTTGCAGTTAAACACAATGAAGCTTGCCCTGGAGGGTGTTGAGAAAGAGAGGGACTTCTATTTCGGGAAGCTGCGGGAGGTAGAACTACTCTGTCAAGAGCAGGTTCCAGAGAACACCCCTTTTGTTGATCGACTGATGGAAGTCCTGTATTCAGCAGACGACCAGGTAAGTACCAATAATGCCTATACTCTTCTGTTAGGGTCACAAAGGTGTAGATGAATCATATCTAATAAACCAGATCCCAGTTGGACAAGACTAATAAATCGATCCTATGACTTCAAAGGGAGTTCTAAATGTGAGATTTGGAGTAGTGTAATGGAAAATTCTGTCCTCTGTCCTCATGATAGTATATTTTATGTACTATATTAGAGATGCTCTTGAGGCAGCCTTGAGCCTTTAGTGAGTGATGTAAAGTGGCATTTTTATTTGCAAATACATCATGTGAGCAATGCTGTAGAAGAGCTTGCTGCATTAAAATAATAAAATGCAACATGTCCCACAGATATGGTCTCTAACATTACACTTAGTTCAGTTGAACTTGAAGTGCATATGAGGCAGGTCTAGGTGAAATCCCAGATGAAAGAATGCAGGCCTGTATTGAGTTTCTCCTCATGATTTCCCTACAGGAGGCGGGAGGTGAGCTCGGGGAGGAGGCTGAGGCCCAGGGTAGAGAGGAGTTAGCTCAAGAGCCAGAAGAGGAGCAAGATGAGTACTGAGCTCAAATAAGCTCTTTTAAGAAGTGCTCCTTTTTGTTTCAAGAGAACTGTTTTTAAAATACCGTTTTTGTTTGTTTTGTTCATTTTTTCCATCACTTTTGGTTGTTGTTGTCCTGAGGACTGAGCACATAAATCATCCTAGAAGCACCCCCGTCCCTCCTTTTTTTTATCCACTCCGTCGACGCATACTGTTTTTTTGGTGACTATCATTGGTTTGAGACGCTGCATCTTGTCTGTGTCATGTCCCTCCTTTCCTGAAGGGTCCACATGCTCCGACCATCGACCATCCTGATTGTCTTTTTTTTTTTTTTCCCTCAAATCAAGGACTGTTGGCCTGAAGCTAGAGGTTGTCCTAACTTCTTTTGTGAGGCCGTATTTGTGAAGGATGGATAGCTTTTATCCGTTGGCAGTATCCTCTTCATGCATTTTTTAATTTGTCTTTTCCATGTTTTTACATATCAAGTGTAGTAATCAGGAAAAAAAACAATGCAATAAGCATAGTTCGAAAAGGCATGTAGAAGGGCCGAAGGAACTCCCTAATGCTCTGAATTTGCTTCTCTGTTAGAAATACGCTTCTAGAACCCTGCTCACTCCTGGATCCGAGAGGGTAGCCTTGTCCATAAACTAGGTTTTGTAAAGCCAGTTTGTGAGCATGACCCATTTTCTTATAGTCAAGGCATATACCTTGTAATACCACAGTCAGTGCATTCATGAATAAAACAAAGCTAGACTCGCACCATAATATGGTGCTGCAATTTCAAATGAATTGTATGTAATTGTAATGTCTTAAATGGGCAGCATTGCAATCGGTTGTCTGGATGCGCATTCAATCATGCTGAGCGTGTCATTGCGGTGTCCACTCAAAAACACTAGAAAGCATCCCACTCACTGTCCAGCTCTCTGAAAAAAAACATGTATATTAAAGATGTTTTAATATAATTTTGAACCACAGGTCTTAGCAAGAATACCAGTTGAAACACCAAGTTATATATGGCATAAGAGTATCCCAGTGAATAGTATACTTTTTTTTATGATATTGCATTTATTTCCATGACTACAAAACTGCAGCGCACCGCTTTCGTCATATATTGTGTACAATGAAAAGGAATGTAAACATGTATTGTTAATAATTATAGACAATTTTTTTTTTTCTTCTTTTCAATAGCCCACTCATTATGCATTCCCCAAAATGTGTTGCATGTTTGCATTTTATTTGTGAATAACTTGACCTGCTTTTTACATATTTAATAAAAAAAAATAAAAAAAAACAATGTTAAGTGAGCTGTGTTTTTGTATGTTTACCCTGCTGTTGGAGAGCTGTCGATTTGGATGGATTTGCTGTAATAAACCTTCCACTTTAAAGTACAGTATTGTATTGCATTCCTTTGTAAAATATATATTTATATTGTGTTTATATGAACTTGATTTACATCTTAACCTGTAGAATTAG
>JAVQKI010302114.1:0-10773 GCA_036025975.1 Nematalosa erebi
AATCTTTGTTTTATTTGCAAGAAGTATGTGCAATTTAGTAATACAATACCCCTGCAGGTCACATCGCGCTCTCTCTTGTCAATCAATGTGCCTTGGGCGTGGATCAGGGGAAACAGAGGTCCATCCCCAAATCAGTGTTCGATGTGTGTCGAATGGTGTACCAGGCCAAGTGCTCACTGATCAAGGTAAACCGTGTGTGTGTGTTTAAATGAAACATAGTTGAAAAATCTGTTTGCTCAGTTATTGCTTACTATAACCACCAGATGTGGAAAAAATGGAATCGTTCAGAAAACTTGTGTTTTTATACCTGAGATATTTTAAATATAGATGTGTGTAGCTGTTGCAGTGCAACTCCCAGCTGGTGTCTTGTTAACTGCAATATTTCTTGTCTTGAGACCGGAAGTATAAACACATTGACACGACACTGACATGAGCTTGTGCTCTACATCTATCTGCCTCTGTTAGTTTAGGATCTCCTTTCATTGCCTCCAGAAGTATTTCTAAAGTCAGCATTGCTCTAACCATTTGCCCTTTGACCTTTGCCCTTTGACCCCTGTCACCCCTCTTTGCTCCTCTCTGTGACAGACGCACCAGGAGCAGGGTCGCTCCTACAAGGAGGTGTGCGCGCCGGTGATCGAGCGTCTCCGCTTCCTCTTCAACGAGCTGCGGCCGGCGGTCAGCAATGACCTGTCCATCGTGTCCAAGCTGAAGCTGTTGAGCTCGCAGCCCCGCTGGAAGAGCATAGCCCAGAAACTCATCAGGGACCGACGGAAAAAGAGAGGTAACAAAGAAGCTCTGATCAACTCACCCAACCCCTCTGACTAAACAAACATGAGTAAAAAGCACTGATATTTCAGGATGCGCTCCGGTGATCCGGTGACACCTGAGATTTCAGTTGTGTTTCTTGTGAATTTCATTTTTGTCACCCATGGGTTTGTTATGGTAATGATCTTTAATCTTTACCTGTGAACCTAGACCTATATTCATGGTTTTACAATATTTTAACCCCTACAGTAGATCTTCTAAATCCTCAAGTCCACAAGCAAATGTTTATGTATGACTTAAAAAGAAAAATGATCTTCAGTCTGGTACAGGGGTTCTCAAACTTTTTTGGGCCGGGGACCCCTCATGGGGCAAAAAAGTTTTCAAGGACCCCTCATAATCCCAACAAAAATGTAACCATATAAGATTATAGCGATGTGTTCTTTCAGATGCTTTTAAACTCTTACTCTAGAAACAAATTTGGCTTAAACCACAACAGTTTTAAATAGACATGTTATTGCATTTGGCAAATGTGACAGTGCAGGAGAGTTTGGGCTATAAGACAAGTTTATACTTTGTAGCAAACTTTTCATGGACCCCCTGGCAACATGCTGCGGACCCCAGTTTGAGAACCATGGTCTATGCACAGCTTAAAGTAGATGTCTTAAATGGCATTCTATAATATGCAACTTGTTTAAGCTTTACTACAATATTCTGTTATAGTAGAGTTGTTTCATTTACTGATTTGCATATTAGGATTCAAAGTTGTTTCATACAGTTTGACATCAACTCTGAGATGTGCCTGTGTGTGTGTTTGATGCTATGTTCTTTTCATCTTTGCCAGTGCCTAAGAAGTCGGAGTCTGCGGACATGGAGGAGGTGAAGATGGAGATTGAGGGGACCAATGAGGAGGAGCTGTCTGTACCCATCAGCCCCACGCCCGCTGCCGACAAGAAACACGCCACGGCCAAGTCCCCCAAGGTTAGACACACACACACTCACACACACACAGCTCCTCTTGTTTGGGCCTTTCTTTCCCTCTCTCTTGCTGTCACTTACTGTCTCTTGGTCTTGCTCTTTCTGTCTCTTTCTGGAACTTTTTTCCTTTGTCAGACAGTTTCTCTGTCCTTCCAGCCCTTTCTTTGTTCATCAGAGACAGCCTTGCTGTTTGATGAACCACTGTGACTCTTGAAGTTCCAGTGCTTTATGCAGTCCAGAATTTGCATAGAGAATTTGTATACATTGCATCTGTACATGTATGTATTTGAAATGTGTGCATATGGAGCTCAGTGTTCAGATGATGATCGCCTGTGTATGAAGTCCATCTGATTTGGCACATATGACTTGCGTTTGATCTGGCCTGATACCACATATGTCATATATGTCTGATCTGGCATGATCACAGATGTGACGTGGGTTTTATTTGACTGAGAGAAGATCAAAGCCTTTCCATCATCCACCCAGCATTACACTGTTGTTAGGATTTTGTCCGTGTGACTTGGCCCCGTCAGGCAGTGCTGCATGTTTTATGACTGGTGCTGGTTGACACGTCTCCAGAGGGCTGGGAGCTTTGTCCAACTGGAGCAGGCATTAATAAAACATGGCGTGGGTAATGCCAAAGGGCCGCCCCGTGAGTCTATCTGTCTCTATGTGAAAGAGGGCCCAGACTTTTATACAGACTCTGGCCTATGCTGCCCTGCACTGCAAGTATTTGTTCATCTAGCAGACTGCTTTCAAACACATACTTCACACTGATATAAAGTAGGGGGTCACTGAAGGCATGGAGGTGACCTGCCTTTAACACAAATAAAACTTCTCACCTTTGTCCCAAGATAACCAAACAGGACTGAACAAGTTTAGCTGTCTGTGTACTTTTTCTTTGCTACTGTATACATTTCTTCAAACGAAACAATAAAGTGAGGTGAACATGAAATGCCACGTTAGTCATCTTGTGCCTCTCTCTCTGTCTTTCTTTCGCTCTCTGCCCCGTTGTTCTTAAGTTGTTGAAGTGTATTGGCATGACATGATTGCATTGCCAAGGCAGAACGGTGTGTTTAAAGGTAGGCTTGTGTGTCTTGCAGCAGGACAAGTGGCAGCCTCTGCTGAGCACGGTGGCGAGCGTGCAGAAGTACCGCTGGCTAAAGCACAGTATCCATGGCCACCCATCCCAGTCCAGCCTCATGGGGACCATCGTAGAGTTTGCCCTCAAGGAGGAGCCTCTGGACGTGGAGAAGATGAGGAAGTGTCTCCTCAAGCAGGTGAGAAACACACATCAACAGACACACACACACACACACACACCTCAAATAAATGAGACATGGACACGCTTTAAGAAAGATTGAGACTCCTAAGCAAACAGACATGTTCTGGCACCCACAAACATAGAGGATCAAATTCCTATTTAAGCAGTAGGCCCCGAGAGACCATTCTATACTGTGAATATACAGTAGCACAACTGAGGGGTGTGAAGTGTTGTTAAACCATCTAAACTATGCTATGCTCATGGTGTAGAACAGACTCAAGGCTCTTATTGTTTTTCTAAAGTGGTTACCACATATACCTTGAAAATAGAAAAAAAAAAAATCATTTCATCTAAAAATAGACATTCTTCCACAAAGTGGTCACAGAATAGTTCCACAGCAAGTAGACTTACATCAGAATGGTTGCCAAGCAACTTTGAATAAGTCTGTATCGAGTTGACCGTTGCGTATTGTAAGTGCATTAATATAGTGCTGTATCTGGGGATATACAATGTCATCGAACGGATTCAACCAATCATAATCAAGGAACACAACTATCCGTTTTAGAAACCTGATGTTATAAGACTCTTCTAAGACTATAAGGAACCTTAAGTGAAACATGTGACTGAAAAAAAGTTTTTAGTCTAGTACCGTCCTTACTGTTTAATTCAGAGCTGATCCCCTGTCAGAATTAGGTTGTAGGCCATGGTCTGTGAATATCTTGGTTTGGTTCAGAAACTGTTATATGATGGGTAACACCCTGGTGTGTGTCTGCAGCTGGAACGGGCAGAGGTGAGACTGGAAGGCATCGACACCATGCTGAAGCTGGCATCCAAGAGCTTCCTGCTGCCCTCCGTGCAGTATGCCATGCTCTGCGGCTGGCAGAGGGTCATCCCAGAAGGGACCAATATTGGGTACGTGTGCTTGGCTTAGCCCCATTCATTGAAGGTGTGTGTGATAAATGGATAATTACTATGTAAGTAGATTCCAAGTACTGCAGTATATCAGTAACGCAGTGTGATAGATTCAAGGATTAAATTGAATATCCTAACAGTTGGGTTGTTTGGGATGCTAAAATATGATGTCAGATGTCCAGTATATCTTTTATATTGATGCATGCCTGGCATTTGTGATTAGGTTTACAATGAGTCATTTAATCTAGAGATGGTTTATGTTGAGACTTTTACGTCTTCAATGTTTTCTTTTGTTGAGGCTTGTCCTGCACTGCTGGGAAAATTGAGAAGCTGCTTGGTGAAACCTTAATCCCAAGTTACACAATTGTAGTCGGTCACTGAACATGTCTGTTGTTTGACTTAGAATGTAAGCGTGTTGTTGCAAGGCAAGGGATTGTGTGTAGCTGTTAGTGCTAACTGCTGCTGGATGCCGCTATTTGATCACTACAGGGAACCTCTGTCAGACTGCCTGAAGGACGTGGACCTGATCCCTCCCTTTAACCGCATGCTGCTAGAGGTCACCTTTGGCAAGCTGTACACTTGGGCCATTCACAATATCCGCAACATCCTCCTGGAGGCCAGTGTCAAGTTTAAAGAGCTGGGTAAGTGCCTTTATAGCCTCTCCTGAATTTCCCTTTTTCGATTAGGCTGGGTAATAAAACACACTCCCATTCATCAGCCTGACTGATACAAGAGCCTACTCGGTGCTTTGCAGATCTAAGAACAGCTACAAGCTTGAAAGTAAACCATATATAGAGTCTAAGTAACAGGCGAATGAAAAACATAGATTTTCTGGGATCAGCATTTTAGATATGCTGTTTTTAGAAAGCACACGTACCACAGTACATTTGTCATTCACATTGTTCATGAAGAAATTGAGCCTACTTTTGCTTGTGTACAAAACTATCACATGGTGACGCACGTATCGAAGTGAATGACAAATATGGGTGACACCTTAAGTCAAATTTGGAAAGAGGTGGAGTTGTTTCTGTGTGATGTTCAGTTTAAAAGTCCCTGTTCTGGTTCTGTCTCGGCAGGTGTGCAGCCGGTGCCCCTGCAGACCATCACCAACGAGAACCCGGCGGGACCAAGCCTGGGCACCATCCCGCAGGCCCGCTTCCTGCTGGCCATGCTGCACATGCTCACTCTGAAGCACGGCGCCAACAGCCTCAGCCTGCTGCTCAACTCGGGCATGCTGGCGCTCACCCAAAGCGTCCTCCGGCTCATCGGTGAGGCCCGCTCTCCGACACGCCTCACACCTCGTCAGTTAGGGCCTCGGAGTCTTACTCCTTAAGTTCTAGCAAAGATACTGTAGAACCACCATCAAGTTCTAGTGTTGTCCCGCGTTGGGGTGTGTCTGATGAGGGCGTCTGCTGATGTCGTTCTCCGCCCATGCAGGCCCCAGCACGGACAGTGCCGAGGAGGAGCTGTGTGTGGGAGCCCACGGTGGCTCGGCCACGGTGCTGGAGGAGTCGCGTAAGGAAGCCGCCCCCACACCCTTGCCCGTGTCCGGCCCAGAGCTGGCCGCCATGATGAAGATTGGCACCAGGGTCATGAGGGGCCAGGATTGGAAGTGGGGAGATCAGGTACATGAGCTGTGTGTGTGTGTGTGTGTGTGTGTGTGTTTTGAGTGTTTTTTATATGTCGTTGTGTCTCTGGGCAGGCCTAGTTGAGTGTGAAAGGAAATTCTTTATATGAGAACTGCAGTCAGAGTTGCGCAACATTTAAAGGTCAGGTAGCATAAGTGGGGAACATTTACAGTATAGAAAGTATGCAGAGAAAAGACTCATTGAATGTACTCAACAGTTTTGGTTTGTTTGTTTGTGTGCGCGCGTGTGTGTGTGTGTGTGTGTGTGTGTGTGTGTGTGTGTGTGTGTGTGTCATCCTTCAGGACGGGCCTCCTCCCGGCCTGGGCCGCGTGATTGGCGAGCTGGGGGAGGACGGCTGGATCCGGGTGCAGTGGGACACCAGCAGCACCAACTCCTACCGCATGGGCAAGGAGGGCAAGTACGACCTGAAGCTGGCCGAGCCGCCGCCCGCCACGCAGCCCGCCACCGAGGACTCGGACACGGAGGACGACACCGGTCTGCATCAGCACCGCCGCAGTAAACTCCACTCTATTAACCATCCAGCTCGAACAGCACACCTCAGACTCAGAGAGCACAAACCCTCAGCTTCAGGCTGGAGCACGAGCCCTAACAACCTTCAGAGAATTCTGCTCTATTTCACCTCCATTAGTGCCGCTCCTGCTCCTAGCTATGGCAACACAACAAACAAGGGGAAATTTATGAGTTAATTTAACATAAATTGTAAATTGATTTATATTTGTTACATTTATTTAAATTCATGACATTTTCCATGAATATCTTTGCATTATACATTTTCCAAAACTCCATCAGGAAATCTTTTGATCTGACCTAAAATATGATTGGACTTTTGCCTTCTGAAACTGAAATGTCTGAAGTTCTTCTCCAGTGTTTTTTTTTTTTTTGCTTTGTTTTGTCCTGACCACTGTTGTTGTGCTCCTCTGTCAGAGGGTGACGGGGACAATGATGGCGCCCACCCAACCGCCATGCTTCTGACCAGCACGGTGAACCTGCTGAAGATGCTCTCGCTGTCGGCGGGCATCCACGCTGAGGTCATGCAGCTGGAGGCCACACGCACATTATGTGGCCTGCTTCGCATGCTGGTGGAGAGCGGGGTCAACGACAAGACCGGTATGAGTCTGTGTGGCTTTGACGTTTCGAGACGCGACTCTTGCATTGTGTGTCTCTGTGTGATTGTGTGTGCCTTGAGTGTTTCATCACAGATGTGGTAGTTTAGATTGAAAGAGAGCAGAAATTACAGTGCTTCAAAGGCAATTCATGAATCCTGGAGAATGAAAGCCTTAATGAAAGAAGGATATTGAAAGCCGTAGCACCACTTTAAGCGAAGTTGAACTTTTCTGCTGTACAATTTTATTCATTGTATAAAAGCAAGCCAAGTGTATTGTTTTCTTCAGAGAGCTTTTACAAAGCTGAACTTCTGAAGGCCCCTTGAGACATTGTGAAGAAACTCCACCAGAGAGAGAGAGATAGATAGAGATACTTTAGTAGTCCCGAAGGAAATGAAGGAAAGTGGATGATGCAATGTATGTGAATACAAATGCAATTTGGGCCGCAATAAGACGCTGATGGGCCAGTTCTGCTGCAAGCCTGCTAACCCAGTCCTCCCTCCTCCGCTGTGCCCCCTGCAGGCTGTCCGTCCCAGCGTCTGGTGTGGCGGGAGCAGCACCGTCACTGGTGCACGCTGGGCTTCATCCGCAGCATCGCCCTCACGCCCCACATGTGCTCCACCCTCAGCACCTCCGCCTGGATCAGCCTGCTCATCCGCATCGTGGAGGGACACCAGTCCTTCACCGCCGTCACCCTCCAGAGACAGGTGTGCAACAGTCAGACGCAAAAATGCAGCTGTAGTACAACATGCACAATTGGCTATCTGTAATATGAACTTCCTTACTTCATGGGGAAATAGACCTATTATTCATCACACCTTTGGAATACATTTACATTTTCAACACAGACAAGTGTGATTAATCCAATTTGAGCTGTACAGTAAACTAGTGAGTTTTAATATGTTTACAGTAGTTGACTTTTATGTCTTTACTCTGGTTGTCTCTAAGCATACATCCTTTCTCTATACGTGCTGTGAATTTTGTCTGATACGTGCTGAGTATGTACTTGTGTCCTGGTTGCTAGATCCTAGCTCTGAGGCTGCTTCAGGCGGTGTTGCCGTCCTGGGATAAGTTGGAGCGCTCTCAGGACATGAAGTTCCTGGTGGAGAAACTCTTTGGCTTCCTGGGCAGCCTGCTCAGCACCTGCTCCTCCGACCTGCCCCTCCTCAGAGGTACAGCCCAATCACACGCAGCACAGTGCATATACATACTGTAGAGTATAGTGCTCACATTATATGTGGCCTTCAGATTAGAATCTGCTGTCTTGTCCCCCTTCTCATCTGCAATGCATCCTCACATCTTCAACTTTTACATCTGTCCCAACATCAGTAGTCGTTCACAGCAATAATTCCCACCCTTCTGCAGTTATTTGCGGTCTATACTCTCACCTCCTCCTGCTAAAGAGAAGCAGATGTGCATGTCATGGCTGCCTATACTTCTATGCTTATTTCCATACACTTGTAGAGCACCGTATTATATCTACCCTGATTTGAGGAACCTCCCACATTGATAATAATGTGTTTATGGAGTTGCCCGTCCGTCACTTTTTCCTCTTGGCTTCTTGTCTTCCATCATCACCATCTCCAGAGGGGTCACTGCGTCGCAGGAAGTCCCGCCCTCAGGCTTCCCTCACAGCCACTCACAGCAGCACACTGGCAGAGGAGATTGTGGCAGTGCTGCGCACCCTGCACTCCCTCGGCCAATGGAACGGCCTCATCAACGAGTACATCAACTCCCAGCTCAGCGGCATCGCAGACATCATGGCAGGCCGACACCCAGAAGCAGTAAGAAACCCATATGTCACATCATAACGACATTATCCCCTCATGTTTATGTTTCAGATATACATATTACTCTTGAAAATTAAGCCTCAAATGCTGTCCAAGATATTAGAAAAAATGGAGAAAAATGATAGAATTGTTAAAGAATGAACATCTAGCCAGGGGTGCATTTGCAGGATTTGGTGTTGTTCTTTTATCACAATCCATTAAACCATTGGGTATAACAGAATGAGATTGCAACCAAATTTAGCAATAAAGCTTTTTAGCTCTTTAAACTCACTCCAGAAGACTTGCAGACTTAGCACTTGTGCAGCATGTTGGACACATTTAAGTTCTGTCTGTGTTTTTGTAAGTACATTAAAGTAGACGTCAGTCGTTTGTCCTGAGTCCTCAGCAACTGAACCTGTTGTTCCTGCCCTGTTTAGCCAATGCTAGAGGAGTACTTTCCTGATGCCGAGGGCCCAGTGGTGGGCAGCCTGATGGCGGTGCTGGCAGTGATCGGGGGCATCGACGGGCGCCTGCGGCTGGGCGGGCAGGTGCATCACGAGGAGTACGGCGAGGGCACGGTCACGCGCATCACGCCCAAGGGACGCATCACCGTCCAGTTCCACGAGATGAGGGGGTGCCGTGTGTGCCTGCTCAGCCAGCTCAAACCGGTCAGTGTACACACATGCACACACATGCACACACATGCACACACAACACACTCAGACTGGCATGGTAAACACATGAGCTCACACACCATTGTGTTTTTGTTTGGAGAAGCACATTTGCACAAGCCCACTCACATTACTTCCTTTCACTGTTATATGAACCCATACTAGCATTTTTGTACACACACCTTAATACTTTAGTAAGGCTTTCACTTTATATAAATTTAAACAATGTCAGTGTCTGCTAAGTATATAACAGAACACATTGTGCATTGCTTAATCTGACTTACAGTATGTAAGACATAAATAGTGGCCTGTAAGATGAACACATGGGCCATTGTGCTCTTTCAGTATGTATGCTGTGCATTGTGTTCTCTTGGCTAAGTGTGTTCTCTTGTGTGAGCGTTCTGTGCATTGTGTTGTGTGCCATACAGCTGCCAGTGGTGGCGTTCAGCGTGCAGAACCTGCCCTTTAGTGACCCCATGCTCTCCGTGTGGGCCCAGCTGGTCAACCTGGCCGGCAGCAAACTGGAGAAGCAACGCATGAAGAAGTCCCTCAGTCAAAGACTCACAGGTAGGGGGGTACACACACACACACACAGACGCTCACACACGCACAGAGACAGACAGACACAAGCAAGTAAGCAATGGCCAATTAACAGTAGAGTTAGAGTCGTCAGAAGTCTTAAAGGAACATCCATGAACATTTACACTCGCTGCCACAGTTCCCCACAAGCAATGATTTTGTCACGGCCTCATAATAGCACTTAGACTCAGGCATTCAAGTGTTTGCTCACTGTTCCAGCATAAGCTGCATCCAACCCCAGTAACCAGAAATCACAGCGCTGAGCACTGTCAGACCTGGTAAAGGTGGCTGTGAGCCTGGTAGTGGGAGAGGACTTCACCGTTTTTAAAATGTTCAGAATGTTAGACTGATCTTTATGAGGTAACTAATTTAAAAAGGCCACTCAAAGGCCTTATGGTAGGAGACTAGGAACGTGAGATGTGCTTCACACATGAGGCGGGTGGTGAACACCCCGTACCAGCGGCAGGAAGTCTGCTACTCAACACACACCGCTCGCTTGGCTCCACTCAGGATCACTGAGCCAAACCAAACACACTCCAGTGGCCTGTACTTCCTGTTTGCGGGCGGAGGAGGGCTCCTGGTGCATTGTGGGATTGCGTACATCGTCACACGCAGCTGGGCAGATGGGTCTGCGGGCTTCAGTGACGCAGGATTGCGTCAAAGAAAAGTTGGCATGACAACCAAGGCCGTGTTTGTTTGTGTGTGTGTGGGGAGTGTGGAGCGGAGCTTCTTCTGTGCATGATATGGATACATGGATAACAGGGGGGTGTGTGTGTGTAGGTTTGAACTTGTAGAGTACACTGAACAATATTTGTTTGGGTTGTTTTTGTGTGTGTGTGTGTGTGTGTGCGCACTCCCTAACAGCGGACCAGGTGGACATCCACCTGCTGCGCTGCCAGCAGCTGAGGCTATACATCCTGAAGGCTGCACGAGCTCTACTCTCCCACCAGGACCAGCTCAGGCAGATCCTCTCCCAGTCCGCAGTACTGGAGCCTGGACCCACACCCAGTGGTGAGCAACACACACACACACACACACTCTCACTCACTCACTCACACTCTCTCTCTCTCTCTCTCTCTCTCTCTC
>JAVQKI010302141.1:0-10251 GCA_036025975.1 Nematalosa erebi
CCCCAAAATTCTGGCTCCTAGCCCCCTTCAGCACTTGGCCCTGCACGTGTGAAAGCACTTAGCTCGGACACGCCCCTTACGGCTCGGCTTTGGCCCGACAGTCTGAAAGCGGCTATTGACCCTCTCACCATTTCAATGTGTTCAAGTACAGAGAATTACAGAGAACCTTACCATTTGTAAACAATGGGTCTGGCAGCTTCCTAAAGAAGGACTTCAGCAGGCTGCTGATTACATTGAGGTCCCGCCATTTCTGAAAGAAAAATGGAAAAGATTCAGGGATCACTGGCCTACATGGTCTGTGCCTCTATATGAGGAAATTAATAGTAGACACGCAACATGAGGCCTTCACAACCTCCCAGTAAATAAAATCAAGGACATAATGATGTCATGCAAGAGCATCGAAAGAACGAATGAAGCGTGATATGGGCCATTCTTGCAACACCGTAACCAAATCTCTGACAAAGTTAGAGGATTTATCAAGGGCATCGAGAAGAAACCATATTTGGTTATATCTTCATCGCTGTTCTAGTGGCTTCAGTTTTGACATGAGCGCACACTGTCCACGCATCTTAGTCATTGGAACGATCCTCCTGCCATGTGGCCAAAAACTGCCTTTAACAAAACATTTCGCAAGCTTTCGCAGGATGACGACATGCCACACTCCGCTGACAGATTCCCAAGCATTTCCACAGTGGCTTGTGAGAGTTGAGATGTAGCCTATACGAGACATTCACTTAGCCCCCCGGTCCTATTCTTGCTGTGTTAGGAGGCGTGTTCACGTTTGTGTTTGCAGGTGCTCCAACTCACGTCCTCCTCGATGTTGATGTCGCTCATGCCTTTGGTGTCCAGCTCCTCCTGCATGCTGGAGATGGCCGCGTTGTTGCCAGGGACGCGGTAGATGCCCATGTACTCCAGCCCGCGCTCCTCCACCAGCTTACAGCACACCTCCACGATCAGCGGCACAAACTACACACACACACATGCACACAAACACACACACAAAAGCAAACACCACCAATGTGTTATAAATTTGTCTTAATCATTAAAACCACTCGAACACACAACCACTCATGGAGAGTGAATTTGTTTGAACATGTGCTATGATGCAATTTAAGAGCATAAATATTCAATACGCCCCCTGGCAGACTGGCATTTAATGGGACACACTGCACACACTCATCAGGTTGGGATGCACATACGACATTTGACATTTCTACAACAGCAATGCTAAAGCGGTTTACAGTTCGAGTCCTAACACAAACACACACACAATAGAACTCACTCACTCACAAAACACACACACACACACACACACACACACACACACACACACACACACACACACACACACAGAGGGCCTTACTTTATTGGTCTGTGCAGGAGGGCAGTTGTCCAGGCGCACCCCAAAGGTAATGCCTGCTGTAGGCTTACTCTCAGTCTTCCGTATGAGGCCAGGGATTATCCACCCAGCTCTGATCCGCGGGGGACTTGACTCATCTAATGCACATGTACAGGTGTTAGCACATCAAGAACGTAGAGAAAAACTGCTAGCCTGTATACGATTATGTCCACTAGAATAACGCAAGACTGCTTAGTGTGTGTGCGTGCGTGTGTGCGTGTGCACGTGCGTGTGAGGGGTAAGGAGGTCACAAGGAAGGTTCGGGCCTCTTACCTTTCCTGTCCTCATATTTGGGGGAGTGAACACTGGGACTCTTGGCCTTGGTGTTAGCACTGCAACACAATAACACACACAAGCACGCTTACACCAGCTAGACTCAGATACTCCATGCAGACTCATACACACAGAGCGATGGTGGCTCAGGTGCTAGAGGTACCGCTCAGCAACTGGAGGAATGCTGACACCATCCAAGTGTCCTGGAGCGTGATACCGAACCCCAAATTGCTCCCTGTGAGCAGGTTGGCACTTTGTATGGCCGCCTCTGTCACCAGTGTGTGAATGGGTAAATGAGGGGCATATATTGTAAAGTGCTACCATTTACCATTTACACATAGACATACACAGTGACACATACATTTATTCATGGTCCATGAAACCTCGTTATTACAAAGATATGTCTAAAACTTGCATACTCAGTCACTCACACACACACACACACACACGACGTGTGCTAATTACCTTATGGTGTACTCTCTGAGCTTGCGGTTGATCAGGTCCGTGCTCGTCACTGCTGCGTTCTGAAACAGGGAGACAGGCAAAGTTCAGCTGACACACACACACACATACACAAACACACACCTGACAGAACAACAGGCATCTGGTCTTGAAAAGCTCCCGTCACATGATGATGGGTGAGTGTGTCTTAAAATAAACTGATCATTACGCCAAAGCTTAAAATAATACACTATTGAGACTGACATGTGCAGATCCGGCTGCTGTCCCAAACTCTATTCTATGTGACGCCTGCCATGTCCAATGCAGCAGAGTCATCATGCATCACCCGGTGTTAGTCTGCATCACAAGACTGATGAGGGCTGCTCCGATTAAACCAATAGCACACATCTCGTGACCACGAGGAGGAGGCTAGAGAAATGATCCCATCTAACGAGGCAGAGCGTTATGCCATACATCTTGTCCGAGAATGTTCCGGCATGACATTTAAACCCATCCTCACCCTCGGTGGTTCATATTTTCTCACACCCGGAGAGTTATGTGCAATGTTGTGTGTGATCATGTTGTAACGGCTGTTTACTCAGCATCCTTTATTAACCTGACATTTTCCATTCTGTATCTACCAGTCACAACACACATTGAACCACAGCTCTGCTGAATGTAATTTATTATAGTGATGGTCACATACGGGTGGATAAGCACAAGTGTTATTCCCTCCAGCCATCCCAAACAAACACAGTGCAGTTCTGAGTACGGGGCAGGAAACCATACGGCTTGACACCACAAATGGGCTCGGAGGATGAAAAGACCCAGAAAACTTTCCTTCAGGATAGTCATTCTTTTCCGGTGAACGTATATTTTTGTGAAGTAAGGTAGGCTACATTGATATTAAGCATAAGTATTAGTTGTATAGTGTAGTTATACTAGTTTACTATGTGCAAATGTTAATGTACCTTAGATTCATGTAATTTCTTTGATCTGTTTAAACAGTTAGGGCTATTACCAACAGCAGAGGGCGATACTGAGAGTGGACTCACCTCCTCGTCCAAGTTGCTGTTTTCCTGGATGACGCGGATCCAGCCTAGCATGTCGTCCCGGCTCTCCGCCTGGAACAGGTACTCGCAGTCTGACGTCGTCAGCCGCAGCGCGTTCTTGCGCTTTGTGTCGCTGTAGGAGATGTCAATCAGGCAGGCCTTGATGCAGATTGGCTGGGGCACATCGTCGAGCTGAGAGTAGGAATGAGCCAGGCAGTCCTTCTTGTCCTTGTAGAGGTAGAGAGAGTGGCCTCGCAGTACCGAATACATCTGTTTCCACGCCCGGATTCCACTCCCCACGCGCTAGAGGGACAGAAAAAGCCTTGTCAACTTCATCCAATTCACCAGGAACATTTCAATGCCTGATGTCAAAAACTAAGCAAAGCCATAGCGATGTATTTCCTGACACAGCCTGGCCTTAATGTGTGCACTCCATCACTGGGCCAGAGAACCCGAGACTGTGAGGTCAGTCTCGTACATGTTTGGGTGGTGGGCATAGAGCACCTGGTAACATACTCGTCACTCTGTCCCGGCTAAAATCCTGACCTTTTTCAGCAGTACATCTGAAAACTGACAAAAAGGGATACTTCTACACTCTACCCTTGGCATCCAAGTGAGCGTGGATACTGACAAACGGAAGGGACAGCTGATGAGTTTAAGATCTGCTTCATCAAAACACCTGTCCAGATAGCCCTCAGTGACCACCACAACAATGAATAAGTTTAAGTCTGTCAGGCTACACTGGATGAGTTAAGTCACAATTAGCAATTAGCTTCCACTATAATCAATGGAACTGGCTACACAAGACACGGCAGCACAGCAACATTCTGAAAAAAATATATCCTGGTCTTTACAATGTATTTTTGATGCGATTTGACTTAACACTTTCGTAATGCATCCTGTGTAGCCCTCGGATAAGGCAACCAAATCCCTCGACTTAAAACAATTGAAATAAAAGGGATGACAAAAAAGACTTGATAAGAGACAGTGCCCAGCTGTTTGTCAGCTTTAACTGTAAATGCACAGCCCTCAATTCTACTCTGAGGGAGGAAGAGAAACGTTTTAATTTTTAGCCAAACTGACGTGGAACCACACCTTGTTTTTGTCTGTGTTGAGCTGCCTGAAGGTCAGAAAGCCCTCCTTTGAAGAGTCACCAAAGACGTCTGCAGACGAGTCCCTCCTCGAGCCTGAGTCATCAGACGACTTGTTTCCATCCACAACCTGATTCAGCACAAATACACACAAATCTTATTTTAGCTCTGCACTCCCATTAGGACATAACAGAAGCACAGGCAGCGGTAAGACCCATAACAATGAGAGCACAGGCCCACAGCTTTTTGGAAATTAGCCATCTACCCCAGGAATAGTCAAGATGCATACCCTTTTCTTCGTATGCAATGCCCAATCTGACACCACAGCTTTTAATAATTACTGAAAGTGATGGGGAAGAGTCAGCAAAGGACCTATCAGCAAAGAACCAACAGATGGAACAGTATACTAACTGTTCCATATCACTTCTAGTGATTAAGCTAAGCTAGGCTAGCGGTGTCAGTTTGGCCACAGAATGCTCATTGAAGAGAATTGTATGCATCCTCTTGCTGAACTTTTGAGTAGACTGCAATGCCTCTCGAAGGTTCTGTGTCTGTGCATTCTTAGGGACACGGGAGGGATCTTACCTTCCGGAACACCTTCAGACTGGGCATGTGTTTAGAGGAAGAGCGTCTGTAGTGAGAGAAACAGACGAGCTAAGCCAACCAGTCCACATACAACCATACATACACACTCACACACACACACAAATACAGAGACAAATACAAAACATTTAGGACTAGAATCTATCACAACACTGTTCAGCCTCACCCTCTTCCCTCTTCTCTGTAGTTGTCCAGGCCTTCATCGTAGGACTTGGAACGCTCCGTCTTCGACCCATTCTGGGATTCCAGGATGGCATTTTTGAGTGACTCTAATCAGAGAGAACAGATAAACAAGGGTGAGAAGGGCAGGTATACCATTTTGATGACCTTCACCGTGGCTTGATGGAGGACATCACTTTGTAGATCTAATGAAACACGGATCATCAACAGGTTATATGGTGAATATTTAGAGTTCTAAATAAACAGTTTCTGAGGTGTTTTCAACATCAAGTCATGTTCCCATCTACAGACCAGTCATTATGGATAAACTCTTTGATTTAAATTTGGGGAGAAAAACTGCACTGAATTATCAGAATATAAACACAAACAACATCCACAAAGAAGCTAAAGGAAATGACCCAGACAGGCTAAGTGAGCAGGGCAGACGACAACAAAGACAGCATTTTTAGAAATAGACCACAAGACAGAAGGAAAAAATACAGGGGAGAACAAAACCACTACTGCGCATGACAAAAGATGCCAAATCATATCAAGATAGGACTAGGGATGCACCAATCTGATATTTGGATCGGGTATCGGTCCCGATATGGAAAACATGCTTGGATTGGCCATCAGAAAAATTAGCCGATCCATGGGCTGTTTCATTTTTGAAACGTAATGACCGCAACAATCCAATTACGCTACGATGCGAGTTTGGCTAATGTCAAGTCTGCTCATCAGTAATGTAGTAGCCTAATGTTAAGCCTGATTTATGCTTCCGCGTGATTTCGTCGCCGTCGCGACGCAGACAGTCGTCGTCGCCTTGAACCCCCTTCGCAGAACATCTGCGTCACTTGACGCGCGCCTCCAAAAAATCCTAACTACGCGTCGAAACGGCGCAGACAGCAGGGACATGCGGACGGTGAAATACCACGCGTTGCATAGACAACGCCGCACTACTATAAATGAAAAATCACGGCGACCATGTTCGCCGAAGCCTTGCCGCACAATCAACGCTGAAGCATAACCCAGCCTTAAGACGAAGTCTGTTATTTCCATAGACACGTACTCAGTGGCTAAAGCGCGTCAACTAGGTGCTCGTCTAACAATCCTTGAGAGGCTTCAAGTATTAGGCTTAGCCTCTACAACTGGCATGGATGAGGCTAAGGATTTTAGCTCAACCACTGCCGCATCATGCTTGGGGAGCCAGTGCCACTGAGTGTCTTTGTCCAGCAAACGTCGAAGTGGCTCACAAACTGCCGATAGGTGTGGCATGAACTTTGCTAGATAGTTGGCAAAACCTATGAGGCGTTGCACACCTTTCGCATCCTCTGGGTTAGGCATGTCCACAATGGCCTTCACTTTCTCAGGGTCAGGCTTTAACCCAGAGGGTGATAGAATGTGTCCATGGAAGCAGACTGCCGTCAATTTGAACTGCAGCTTTGTCAGGCTTAGACAGAGTTTTACCTCCCTGCAACGCTCCATCACTGCCTGCAGGTTCACGCCATGGTCTCGCTCCGCCTCTTCGTCTGTGTCTCCACAACCTACGACTAAAATGTCATCAGCAATGGGTTCAACCCCTTTCAACCGGGCTAGAAGCTCATGTTGCTTGCGCTGGTAAATCTCTGGGGCCACAGAAACACCAAAAAGGTAGCTTAAGCCAGCGCTTACGGCCCCATGGGGTCCAGCAGGTGGTCATGAGGCTGCTCTTGTCATCCAGCTTACACTGTAGGAATGCGTGCCTGGCATCCACTAAAGTGAAAACTCTAGCCTTTGGCAACTTGTATAAAACATCTTCAAGTGTGGACATTATATAATGTGAGCGTTTCAGGGCTTTGTTCAAGAGCTTTGGACCCAAGCAGATCCTTAATTTGCCTGTTTTTTTGACAATGACCATATTACTGATCACATTGGCACATTGCGAGGCGCTCATTGAACAGGGGCAACGGTTGGGTCCAAATCAAAACGAACTGCCCTAAACACTGATTCCACAGGTGAGTTAAACACATCTCCATATTGTTTTATCAATTGGTCCTCAGTAACCTTGGAGTAAGTGTGCTCTACTGTGTGCACATCTGCAGGGATCATAAACTTAATGAGTCCAAGGCGCTCGCATGTAGAGCCTGACAACAAGGGCTTTTGACTTGTCTTGACCACTTTGAATCCCAATTGGTGAGTCTGGCCCTTAATCACACACTCAGTTTCGAAGATGCCCATGGAACTCAACAGGTCACCAGAATACAGCTTTAGTCTGGTATCGCTGGGCTGGAGTGCTGTATTAGGTGCCAGCTTCATCTTATCTTTGTAGCTCATTACTTCACAAGTAGTTCCCGAATCAAGTTGGCACTGCTGTGGCTTCTGATTGATTTGCAGCATAACAAACCATTTCTTCCCTTTTGCTTGCACTGCTCCAATTGACTTATGCATGTATATGTCACCATCATTGCTTGCCTCAGAATCAGATAAATCGCCTACAAAGTGCAACTTCTTTTCATTTCTTTTACTCTTCAGACACATCTTTGCAAAATGATTTTAGGATTTTAGAATTTAGGATTATTCATTAGTCCTGTGAGCCATACCTGGCCCCGCAACCTGGTGCTGAGCAGCTCTTGCTGGCCCACTCTCAGTTGACCCTTGAGACATAGTCTATCACTAAACTGTAGCCTACTAAAACACGTACAGAGTTGCAAGTTTCCTAACTTGTTCTGGTATCATGTTAACTTAAGAAAGGACGCACACACTGGTATGGTGCATAGCCAGTCTGTATTAGGCAAGCGTGTACAAGGCCCTAACATCCGGTGTATGCATATCATAATAAAAGGCAGCCAGCTAAACTAGACCCCGTAACACATGCTCGCCATCTGCTCGCCAGCTTTTGACAAGTACGTCTGGCTGCAGTCTGTAGGATATTCAGGTTGGATATCCAACTCCGCCCATATCCAAGTCGGCCATATTGGTTACGTCATGTGCACTGAAAGACCGGCAGAATTGAAGCGTCGATTTATTTTCAGTCTGTTAATGAGCCTAAATTTTAGCTACGGCCAGAAAATTAAGTGGTGACCTCTGCCCTAACACTGTGAGGGTTTAATTATTGACGGTATAAATATGTTTCGTCAATGCAAAAATTAAATAAAATATTAATGAGAACTGCTGTTGAGAACTACCACGCTGGTGCACTAAGGACAGATGTTATTAATTAGTCTATGCGTTATAGTGGCATACTGACCATAAAGATCATGGAGTAAAACTGACTGCCATTTTTGCAGACACTTTTATTTGAAAAATAAAAAAATATGATGCTTTCACTTAGTTACGTTAGGAAGCAAAACTAGGTTGAGGTGCGTGTGACTGCCAGCCGCCGTGGCCACTGAGCCACTGCCAACACTCCTTTGCTGTGGCGAACAGAGTTGGAGGAGCTAATGCTTGCGAAATTAATCTATAACACTGCGTGATCCGACATGCACAAATACTCGATGCAACTACTGAACACTATAAACTTCACCACCAAATGTCTTAAATATTTCATCCAGAGCATTGTTGTGCATTAGGGTCGACAATGTATCGTTGTGAACATCATTCAACATGCAAAATACTCCTTGCAACTACTTAACCCTAAGACTACAGAACCACATCAAATATCTTAACTATTTTATACAGTGCGTCGTTGTGCAGCAGGGTCAACAATGAGTAAAAGGTATTTTCCACTTAGCCTACCCCTTCTGCTCTGAGCCTACCGCCATAACTTTAAACGCTGGTTGAGATATGAAGACGTAACGTAACGACATGGCCGACTTGGATATGGGTGGAGTTGGATATCCAACCTGGCTGTCCTACAGGCTGCAGCGAAAGGCTACTCGCTTTTGACGCTTGCGTTGTCTTCTTGGTTGGCAAGGTCCTCTGTATTGGACACGTTGAGGGCAGTGGCGTAACAACATAGCCACGGGCCCAGGCTCGAAAATTTGACCCGGGCCCTACGTTATTAACACAGTATGCCGAGGATTGTTTAGCTCTATTATATGCACTCACTAATTTATTGTCCGCTTGGAAGATTACTAGGAAATACATTTCTATTGAAAGTCTAAATCAAACATGTTCTGTGTTATATGCTAAGCTACGTTCTGGTCCTGAGATTACCAGTTGTATGACTGTTTACAGTTACTGCTGCTAGGTGTCCTGTCCTCCTCACAGCCACTCTTGGTTAAAAATCCAAATTGATCTAATTTAGGGAGTTTTGCCACCATTTTGTCTTGCTCTCTACGTTCCTGCCGCTTCTTGCAGCCGCTGTTGTGTTTGAAGGGCATACTTGTTTTGGTCGGAACGATGATTGCAATGTGCCGCCATTCATTCAAAAAGTCACAATAAAACACTTAACCTACCCAGAAACCCTTGCTGTATCTCCGCAGAAACAAAGATACTCTGGCATAACAGTATTACGACAAAAAACTAATTACTAATTAAAAACTACTTAATTTAGCTGTTTTTTTAATGCTGAGGTTTTATTTTTTAAAGGAGGCGGGGCGGGGGTAATGACGGGCCCTGAGAGGTCACGGGCCCGGGCGCGACCGCACCAGCTGAACCTGCTATAGTTAGGTTGAGGGAGAGGGCATCCTCGCTCACCCAGATAACATACACTATACCACACACATAGACCATGCATACTGTACACTCATATACCACACAAATACACAAACACACACACACACCTCTGTCTCTCTCTCTCACTCCTCACACCCACACCCTTCCACCGCACACCAGAGAGCACAAGGCCTCCAGCCAATAGCAGCGCTGGAAGAGGAGAGGAGCCCCTCTGAATGCCTGCCTGATTTCTTCCTGTTTTTCTGAAACCCAATCTGATAAGGTCTGCAAAGTCACCAGCAACCTCAACATTGCACACGCACACACACACACACACACACACACACACACACACACACACACACACGAGTTATTCACTTAAGCAGCACAGGTTCTGCATAATCTAATAATAATATTACAGGAGTACATGAAAGTTTTGTTTGTGTGTGTACAGTATGTGTGTGTTTGTGTGTGTGTGTCAAATAAATGAGGTTCTGTATACTCTTTCACAGTGATTGAAAAATGTACCAACTGACTGCCGATAGCCCACTCCCTTGTTGCTTAAAAACACACACTGAATAAACATCGCCTTACACTTTATTTATGTAAAGCCTCTGTGTATGACATGCACTTTACAAATCAACTTGCCTTGCTGTGC
>JAVQKI010302168.1:0-12666 GCA_036025975.1 Nematalosa erebi
ATATTTTGAAAGTTAAACTGATCTAGCATGATGCAGACAACATATATCCTGCTTTCTATAATAATTTAGGATAATTAGTATTGTTGTCAACTCGATTGCTGGTAATCTTGACAGAGCGCTTCACAGCCTTCTTCCTTTATAAATGTCTTATTCCATTCAGGCGACAAGTAGACATACCTGTAATATGCAGAAAGGCATCCAAAAATCGTGCCTGAATGCTTCTCTTTCCAGAATGGCCGCGCATGCGCTGGAAGTTGCTGCCGCAGACAGTAGCAGTGATTCGGTAGCGCACAGCAACAACAGCACAAAAATTGTGACAACATTTTAAACCATGACGATGTTCTAAGCCATGAATTTTGCCAGAGTTCATAGAGAGTGAGTATCATATTTTAAGTAGATTTTCTTAAGGGGATTTACGGCCGATTCATATGAATAAATCTCACTAAAGCTAGAGACAGCAACAAAGGAGTCAGCTCAATCAGTGTGTAAAACGTTAAAGGTGGCTATCCAGGCTAGTTAACGTTTTAGCATGTGACCTAGCTGCAGCGATGTTGTGATTGCTATATGCATATTACCTCCAGGTTCTCAGTTTGTTTAAGCATGTAATGATGAAGCGAAGAACACTAAATGAAATAATAGTTTTGCTATTACACTGGTGCTATGTCCAGATAACTTTAACAGTTTGCTCTTGGCATCGATGACTGGTAAAGAGCAGCACTTTGTATGCAAATTAGGATTAGCAGTGTTGAAATAATGAACTTTTACCACGGTAACCAAGTTTCTAGTAGACTACTGTCACAGTTCCTCCTGATTTGGAGATTAGTTATGCCTACTTCTCGGCGGTTTTGTGTTTCAAAAGAAAGATGTGTGTTGTCTAATATTAACAGTGGATTTCAGTTGATTTAAAGGATTGTATCCTTAAGTTTACAATTTATAAATGGCCACTGCCTCAACTACCTGTCCATCGAGCCAAGGGTTTGCTGAAAAGTCTATGCTGATCCTCATGACCTTTTCTGAATATCAAGCATGTTAACGTATAAGGCTGTCGAAATGTCACTGGGAGCCCTAGGCCTGTCAGAGTTCATTGGATCTGACAGGGGACCTAAATGTAAATAACTGCATTTGCAAAAACTACATTTCTGTCGCTTTGATGTTGCTCGTAGCAATTTGGGATGTAAAGGAGCCTGTTTACATTAACTTCACAATATTCCATCGTGGGCACTGCACTTTAAACTAATAATTTGGCAGCGCTGGAATAGTGGAACTCGCAGTGCAACTTGGTGGTGCACCTGTTTAATTGCAGTAGTCTGACGCTAGGCCAGTGCGGCTGTGCTCAGAGAATAAAAAGTGTATGCATTTGGGGATGATGACAATGACAGGAAGACAAATGTAGGAGCTGGGGTGCATGCATGTGCCCACAAACTGTCAGATTATTTTAGCCTGACTTGCACAAACTCGAATGTGAGGGGTCGGCAAGGTAACAAAGGGCTGACGTCATGCATTGCATCCGGCCGCATGACTTCCATATCAGAATATCAGACCCCTTTTCTTGAAGAATTAAATCCGATTGGCAAATTTTTTTTGTTGGAAGCTTCCTTGTCTGACAAAGATCCAATCGGAGTGGATTTTGAACAGGACTTCCGGGTTGATGTGAGCGTGGGGGCAGAGTTTTCTGGCTGAGTTGAAAATGCTGTGGTTGGTGTCGCCTGAGCTAGCGGCAGATCTGGTTCAGGTGACTCCCGTTCCAAGTGAGGATTTCATTTCGCTGGAAATATTGGAATTTGTAACAATGTATCTCCAGGTCATGGATCAGTGATCGAAGTGTGTTGGGTCGTCGTATGTCACCCATAATTAAACTAAGCGTGGGGTAAGGCTATGAACCTAACCTTATTGAGCGAATTTTATTTCATCGCTGTTATGTATTTTGGTCTTTTTCAGACAAAATTGCTGCTGGTCGCTATTACCAAATATATGCAGGACATGTCGTCAGGCAGTTCGATAAGCATCTGTCTGACCGCTCCTTTGTAAATAAGTTAGCATCAGTGTCAGCTTTGGTATCCAAAATTCAAGATATCTGATATTGATCTTTTTCTCATGATGAGATGAACCACTAGGTTGGAATACCTTATCAACATATTTTAAATAGCGCACATCAATTTAAAAAGTGAATCACAGAATATGCCGACATCATAAGATTAAGTTATAATGCTCGAGATTGTTTTGCAACCAACTTGAATTTCTCATTATGTCCGTTTGAGGATCCGGTTCTGTTCCAAGTGGATGCCTGAATGAATGATACGCCCTATGTCGTACAGCCTTCGAGAGTTCTTGAAAGTGCAATTTCCTTTGCAGACCGGAGAGTGTTTATTTAATTTAGGGTACGAAGTAGATCTAATCGGTGTGCACTCCGATATCTTCTGCTTACTCTGTTAAAAACGCGAGCTTGACTTCAGTTCGCCTGAGAGTGCAGTTTTACAATCATTGCGCAGTTACTGTCATGCCCTACATTTTCCAAAGGGTGGATAATTGAATTTCTTGTTTCCCGAGAAACGCAGTCTCTCATACTCAGTACAATTATCGAGGATTAAAGGGGGCTGCATTTGACGAATTGGTGAAATGTTTCCACTCGGAATGAAAATACCGTCTGGTCTGGTTTTAAGGAGATTCGGAAGTACTGTTACAGCAGTCCTAAGAACAAAAGCTTTTTGGAAAAATCTTCCTGTGTTGACATTCTCATAAGACATAACAATGTATAATAAGATAGCCGTTATTTCAAAAGTCCTTTGATGAAAAAAGAATCAACATTGCACCTGGCTCTTTTCTTGTAGATCCGAGCACTTGAGTGAAATAGTCAACACTGACAAAAGTAAGGAGTGAAATACTATTAGGAAAAAAGCATTGATTTGCCTCTATATAACACGATTCTGTTGTGTCCTTGGAGAAAAGCATGACGATGCATGGCAACCTGCTAATACAGGTGCTAATTAGAGCACATTCACTAGTGTGGGGTCATGGCTTTGTGTTTTCATATCTACTTTAATAGTTTGCATTTGATTGACCTGTCAGAGCAAGGCATGAGTAGCTGGGGGGCAAACAAAGAGGGAGACGCAATTCAGCATGTTTGTCGCTAATGTTTTTCAGCAAACCTCTCCAGGCAGGCAAAGCACTTCTGTAAATATTAATTAAAGACTGTTTGTCCAAGCATGCCTGCAGAGACAAGGAAGGTTCTGACCCAAAGGCTGTATGCATAGATGGGGAAATGCCAAACATACTAATCAGATCTTTTGAATGCGCTATCATCTTCCTGTATAATTTTTAACATGTATTAGGCCTGCTGCACTTCCGGGCTAATATGTAAAATCATTCCAAGGTTACAGGGTCCAAAGAGTGGGTCAGGGCACTTTGACCACTGTACTGGGAATCAGTCGATCAGGTCTATAAATTCTCATTTAATGCTGAGTAAACACATTAAGATAAAGTGCAAGGAATGTGTCGATGCAATATTTAGCAGTCATGTGATTTTCTAGCTGTTGTATTTTTTCTTCTGTCTGTCAGGCAGCAGGACAGGTTGTAAATACAGATGGTTAATTGCACTCACAGTGAGAGGTAGAGAGAGTGAGAGTGAGAGTCGCTGAGCAGGACTGCAAATTAGTCTGAGCTCCATTGCACAAGTTAAGTGAATTGGGGACATTTTAGTGATCGGAGAGATTAGAGCAGGGTCGGACCGGATGGGTGCTCACTGCTCAGTTGTACTGAGGATCTGAGACAGGAATCCAAGGCGGCTTGATTTCACATGCGCCCAGTGACCTGCGCTGTGGTGGAGCCTCTCACCAATTACAGTGGAAGTAAACAAACATTGGAAACACTACTTCTCAAATGGTTCATGGTTTCACCTGAGGGAGTTAGCAAAGTTTCACTGGGAATTGGTTCTGACTGCTCATCAGAACACACTGGTAAACACAATTTTGTGTGAAATAGGCTTTACATTTTGGAGGATAGCCCTACTTGATACGGTGAAATATCCAGAAGTGTTCTGCCATGTTTGTTCAGTTCTTTGGCAAGGGTAGCCCTTTTATGTCACACAACAGATACTGCCCTTGGAATCATCATTTAATTCAGCCGCGGCTTTTGAATACATCTAGTGAAAGAATGATAGTTCAAGAGGAAAACATTGGACAAGCTATTCCTGTTGTGCACCATTTTTGTTTGTTGATTGCATAACATGTCTTTTGCTTGACAGGCAGTCTTATCGAGGTTGCCCTTCATAGCTTGCATATTTTTACTGTGTGTGTTCATTTACACAGCTGTTTTCCAATTCTCGTCCGAAGGATAAAAATGCCTGTGAGGGGCGAGCTCGTGGTTCGGCCCATGTTTGGATCTCCCAGGCGAGATGTCCAGCTGTCAAATCACTCTTCCCAAAGCTTATGTCAGTTTTTAAACAGGGGAAAAAATACTCCAAAAAAACGCAGGTTGGGTTTTAGCTAGATTCCCTTTTGACATTTCATATCTGCCATTTCATCACTTTATTCAGTGGATTTGCTGTTTATCTTCAGTGTGGCACAGCAGTGTTTGAGCTCTGTTGTTGGCACAGTAGGACGTGAAGTAGATGGGTGCCACAAGAGGCTCTAAACAGGCCCTGAGAACTGGTTGGCATAACAACGCTTGGATGGGTTTAGAGGAGTGGATTGGTTTTCAAGATTGCGTTTTTCCCCCCCTGCATCTGGCGTTGCACATGCAGTGCTTGGTTTGATACCCCCCCCCCCCCATATACACACACCCCCTCCGCGTGTTTTGATCTACAGCCTGATCCAGCACAGGGGTTACATGTGTGTGCTTTTAAGATTTTATTCCCTTGTGTCACAGCCCTGTTTCCCCATGCATACCCACCCTACACACACACACACACACACACACACACACACACACACACAAGGGCAGAGTCATCTGAGATGCCATGAGCAATCAACTTCTCAACCAGTGCCTTTACTGTGTGAGAAAAATATTGTGTAAATGTCAGTTTTTGTAGTGTTCTTTTTGTGTGTCTACACAGCATCATCATTTAGGCTTGATCTCTAGTTGATCCCTGAATGCTGCCTGCTGTGCTTCTACATAACGCCATACTTGTGCTGTGTCCACAGTATGAATGTTGTGTCATGTTTTCATGGTGGTTGTTGTTTACGCCATGCAGTCGCCCTGACAGGAACAGTGAGCGACGAGAGCACATGCTGTTATCTGCATGGCACGAGATAAGGCATCCCGATTTGGATCACTGACCCACCTCCCCTCCCCTCATCCCCAACCACAGCTACAGCCACAACCCATCCGCCCTCACTCCTATCATTCCTTTCCCTCTTAATGAGGGGTTGCTTGGCAAAACTCGAATATCTATCTGAGTAAGCCTGAAAGATGCCATTAGCATGCTGGCACGTCAGTGGCTCGCCTTGTCATCTCCTGTGCCAAAACAGGTGGGCGTGCTTGCCATTCTGCCTGACCCGTGTGAATTCTCGGGTCTGTAAGGTGGCGTCGTTGATCCAGCCTGGCACATAGTTTGGTGTTTTGATTCTGAAAAAGGTAAAACACTCATATGGTGTTTTTGTGCCTTGAAACAGTTGGCCAATTATGTCTTTAATCAATGTTCAGTACTGCTTTAAAATAAAAATCAAACAATTTAGCCTAATTAGCAGCAAAAACCTGAGGTTCATTTGTAAGGTTTTGTGATGCAGTGGCTGGTGCCCAGGCTCAATTGCAATGGTCATATTTTTAGTTTCTCAAATTATATAATGCCACTTCCTGGGAGCGAGTGGCAGTGTCTGCGGAGCAATTGTGGATTGAGCAGTCAGAGCACTTGGCCTGTGTGCATCAATCACGCCTGACATCGGCTCTGGGACTACCTGTCTTCCTGAGAATGAGTAGAGCACATTCTTACCGTAGCTCAACTCCTCTCTGTACGCTAGAAGTGGTAGCAAAGAGGTCAGCAGTTAGTTAGCCCTTGTGAGAATCTGATAAGCGAAAATGGCTCGGTGTTTTGGCCCTGTAATAAAGCTCAGCTCTGTTGTACGTTACAGCAAAGCCTCTCTCTTTTTTTTATTTTTAAGACAGGCTGGCTGATTAATTGCTTGAAAGAACATGGGTCGACCCTTTTGCCTTGATGCTCACAGACCACTTTGTTTTTTATTAACAGCAGTCATGTGTCTAGATATGCCTCGGTATCTGCCATTGTTGTTCACGGAAAATCTTGCCGTCCAAATTTCCCAAGGAAAAAAAAAAAAGTCACACACAAACCACATTAGCATCTTGTTTAAATACACATTTTCACACGGGTGTCAAATGCCGTCATCCCCGGTGCCTCGTGTTCTGCTCTTTTGTATAAATTTATTTTGTAACCCCCGAAAATGTCGGGAACTAATGCCAGTTTATTGTTTGTGATCACCAGAAATTCCACTTAGGGGCATTTTTGTAAGGAAACCCTTGAAGACGCAAATCCCACTGGATTTGAGAATGTGACGGAGACCAAGGGTGAAGTTGGGTCACTGGGAGCCGTAGTCAGCTGACACTGGCCGCGGTGGGGGAAATAATGTCTCGGCTCAGAAATCTCCAGCTGCTCACAGAGACTTTTCTGTGAAGTGCTTGACCGTACTTGCTCATGATCTGATCCTGATCATTGTTAACTCTAAGCTCATAAAAGTTATTGTCAATTTGGACACATCACTCTATCCAGCATCTCCTTTCCCACACTCAGCTTAATAGTTTAAAGACGTTTGGCTCAGCATTTTCTATTTACCCATACTAAGTTGTCTCAAAAGGGTTTCTGTAGCCGCATTTCTAGTGCCCTAAGCCAAATTACAAGCTAAACCCTGTAATGATTCTTTGTTGGTGGAAAAAAAAAAGATTGTACTTAGCCTTAACAAGATTTCTCAAGCCTTTTTTTGTTAAGTCTTTAGGATGTCATTTGACTAATTTGGGCCTGTAGTGCTGTTTGCCCCATCTTTTGCACCCCTTGTGATTTTAAGGAAGTTGTTTTCTCAGAAACCCACAGATGAATGGCCACATTGTCTCACAACTGAAATGTCTAAAAAAAACTATATTCAAATTTTCTGCAGAATCCGTGATCTTTATTGAACTGCACCTAGTAAAAATGTATGAGTCATTTATGGTAGATGCAGTCTAAACAGTGTACTCTTGCAGGTTTTGCAGCTAGACGTTTTAGTTTCGTGCTTTTCCTCTCCCACCTCTTAAGGTGTGTGTCTAACTAGGGGTCAGTCACTGCCTCATCTTCTAGGCAAGGAGTCAGAAAGCTGACATGCCACTGTGACATTCCTTACCCTAAGAGATCCTCCTGAAGGAGAAGGTTATGTGGATCCATACTTGTATGCTGTGTGTAGGACCAGGCACTGTGCAGTGTGTGTGTTTATGACATTGTGCAAGTTGTTTGCCAGAGTAAGAGACCATAAAGGAGCCCTGTAGGTAGACTAGGCTTATGATTCTCCTTGTGCTTATTGTAGACATTGCTGAACGTTAGCCTATTTGCTACAAACAGAAAAATGGTTCAGTGGTGTTCTTACATTTGTGAAAGAGTGGAATTTGTGGTGAAAGAAGGAGAATGATGAGGAGAAGGGAAGAGTGAGCCAGAAACAGTGCGGGGATAAAAGACAGTGTTCTTTTTCTTCTGTCTGCAACTTTCAAGGTGCATTTGACGATTAGGAGGGCTTTAATAGGATAATTTGATTAACCCTGTCTGAATATTGCTTGGAAACTGTTCTCCCCAGTCTACCTTTACAGGGCTGTTTGAGCCATTATCAAAAAAAGAAAACTGCTTTTGTAACCCCATCCCCCACACCACCCCTATCGGCTTCTGATTGGGTCCCCCCTCAGTGTCACCATAATGAGTGATTTGCCATAATGGCACTGCACGTGAGTGCAGACCTTTTCAAAATAATTTGTCTGTTCAGTGACCATTTTATGAGCCCAGGTGTTTACACTAGAAGGTCTTTTAAAGTTGTCTAATCAGCAGTTTCAAGATTGATGATGAAGTCACTTGAAGTCCCTGCCTGTCAAAAACTCCCTCCTCCATGTTAGTGTTGCTTCAAGTGTGTCTCAGCTCAGAATCTCTCAAACAGACCCTCCTGTGTCAAAGGACCAGACAGGGCTTTATTTACCAGACTCGGTGATCTGGGAAAGAATAGTGGTGATGGGTGGTTGATGGAGGCTTTCAAATAAGGGCAGTTACATAGAAAACCTTTGTGTATTGCCTGCACCTTACACTTGGCGAATATGTGGGTTTGTTTATTTTATTTATGTATTTATTTAACTACACACTCACACTTATCTTCTTTCTCTCCTTTCTGGTCAATCTGACCTTGCTCTTGTTTATTTGTTTGTTTGTTTTTAAATGAGGGTCATAGATACATAGGGCTCCATTACTGTTTTGTGAAGCACAAGAACAATGTGAGCTTCAGCAATGTGAACTTGTAAATTGTTCGTATTTAACAGGCTTTACGAATTAGTCCTGTTGACAGCCTATAGCCTATCTCCGAAGGTAACACAAGACGTTTGTCAAAATTGTCATTTCTCCCTGTTCATTATGTTTTTTTGTTTTTTTTTTTCTTTGGGCAGGAGTCATATTCTTAAATCCTACAGTTTGGGTGTCGGTTTTTGTGCAGCATTAGATGTGGTTGGATGGCAACGGCGAACAAGTGCTCCTCTCAGAGCGCCTGAATGGTCGGCTCATGTGGCTCGAGTGCATAACAGAGGAGCACTCCGGCAGAAATGAGTCGAGATAGGTGCGATGAAAGATGAGCCTGGGGCTTAATATTCACGTCAAAAGCCTGCTGGTGCCTCCTGGACTGGTGCTAGTGACGCTTGAAATAACTCCCCAACAGGTCGATCCGGCATTCGACAGTCAGCGACTCAGCACGGTCATTTTTGTGAGCCTTCATCCATTAGGAGGCCTCTTTTCAGACAGCCCAAAGAATTGCTGTGTTGCAGAGTGAATGGGAAGGATCGTTTGACATGGGGGAAAGCAAAGTAACCATGTTCTGTGCCTGAACTCTCTTTATGTGGTGTGTCCTTGCGATCAATCACAAATATGCCTCCTGTCATTAACTGTCAAGAGCATCTAGGAGCTGATGAATTGTCCACTATCACTGCCAAGGCGTTAGCTGTTGTGTATTATGTGCGTTTGCGTGTCTGTAAATGAAAGGTGGTTTACAGACACAGCCATGAAATGTGAAAGCAAATCATCAACGCTCGTCACAAAAGAAAAACGCCATGGTGTGGTAATCCCACGGCTTCTGGAGGTGAGGTTTATGTGGGCTGGCAGCGTGTGTTTGTGCATAGATGAAGCGTGATTGAGTCTGAACACAGGCAGGGTAGAGTAATTTGACCAAGGGCCACAATTGTCCTCTGAGTGCTTTTGTAAGTCTGTGTGTGCGTGTGTGTGTGTGTGTGTGTGTGTCAATGCCTATCTACCCCCACTCATGGCCGCACATTCATCTCCCTGTATTTGACATCCCAGGGCCTTGTTGCGTGCTGACTGTTCCGGTATGTCAGTCTTCTGTAATTAATAGTAAATAGTAGGCTCACCACCACGGGGACCAGGTGTTGCTCCGACCACAGATTGGATTCGGAGGGCTGGTATCAATTCAGACAAAAAAGCTCGCTCAACGTATTTTTATCAGCCTAATCTCGGAACCATCACGCCCCCTTTTCCCGGAATGCACCTCGCAGCATGCCTCTGGCAGCAGCTGGATCAATGAGGGAGAAAGTTTCCCCATCCCTGCCCCCCGCCCCCACGGCCTCTCCAGGCAACGACATGCATCTTCTCATGTCATGGGTTATTGGACTTCTTCTGTGTCTACGGCGTAAGGTTTTAGGCTTGAGTTTCAGCCTTCTGCTGCTCTGCAAGTGGTTTTTAGTTCACTGCCACAACACCCCCACCCCCTCCTCTCAGCTGGCCTTCCAGAGGAAGTGGCCTTAATGGCTCTGCCACCATTGCCTGGGCCATTGGAGGAGCCGTGGGAAGCTTTAACTCGGCGCCGACGCTGTCGCCGGGATTGATCAAGCGGGTTCTGCCTGTGCGCGAGAGAGGGAGCGGGCCCACTGTAATATTCATGATCTAATTATTCAGCGGGAGGTTGGTGGCCGTGGCCGCTAATGTGTGATTTAACCTCTTGTCAGGGGCTATAAAAGGAAGCCGGGTTAATCTTTCTGGCAACCTTTTTTTTCCATCCGGGGAGCATGCTTTAAATTCTCCACTCTCCTGAAAAACAGCGAGGGGCAAGCATACCAGCATGACATGTTTCACACAAACAAGTACACACACATGAACACTCATGCATAAAAACACATGAACAAACACACACAAAAATAGCACTGTTGTTCAGTAAATAATTTGGTTCAAAAGTATGCTTCCCCACTAAACAGAAGCGTGTAAGAAAGTGATGTGTCAGATATAGCTTAAACATGAGAAAGCACTCTTGAGTTTTAAGATTTTTAGAATCAGTGTTTGGCAACACATTTGAAATGGGCATCAACTCAAGGTAGTGAGGTGCAGTTGAAACAGATATTGATATGCTGTATACTTCCAGTTTTGTGAGGACAATGGATTTTTGTTTGCTGAAAAAAAAATGGACCTCCAAAATGTATCCCTTTTTTTTTTTTTTAAGTGTGAAAGTTTTCCCATAGGCGTCCTCTTTCTCAGTAGAGTCTTGTCCTGCAAGATGACCACCCACGTGTTCTTAGTGCAGCAATCATCATCGTCACCAGGGAAAGTTGACTGAATTAATATGTTAAATGCACAATTTGAGGTTCCGCTTAATCAGCCCAAACACAGTCTAAAAAATGTCTGTGGATTTTAAGAGATTAGACCAGCCTGTGTGAATCGCTGGACACAACCCAGTCAGCTCGGCCCAAGGCCCAGCCAGAGCTCTCAGGGCGAAAGGCCACATCTCTGCTCTCAGCTTCAGCGCCTGCCACACAAACTAACACACACACACACACACACACACACAGTACCAACTGAATGCCATAACTACCGCCTCTATAGAGCCGTACACAGCTAGGCATATTTCTGTCGCATCACTGATGATTGAGGGCTTCAGAGAAATGCATGCACTTGCACGCACAGGCACGCACACGCACACACACTTTTTTTCCCTCGTTCTCTCTGACACACACACACACAGGCTCTATGCACTCTTGCAGTGCCCTCTGCTTCTGTAGGGCCATTCACAAACCTCTATGGCCCTGCGCTCCAGCCCCTCCACCACCCCCCACCCCAGAATAACCCTCCTACACAATCCTGTAGGGCTCTGCCTCCACAAACCCACTTAATCCTCTCCACTGGGCCCTGGAGCTTCTCTGTGGAGCACATTACACAAACCCGTTGACCCATGGCTCGGAAACGCCATCTAGCCCAATACCAGGCACCCCAACTGCCACACAAAAGCCCTCGGATGTCATTTGCCCATAGCAAAAAAAAAAAAAAAAATCAGATTTCCTGACATTTTGCACTGGTCAATTTGCTCTCCTGCGATCAGAGTCAGATATCAAGCTTTGGATACATAGTTGTAATTATTGAATGATCTTTGAGTGAAAACATTGATTTCAGCTTCGGGGGGCTGTAACCTCATTTGACGCGCAGAGCGTGGCCGTTGTCGATAATGAAAAAAAGTCACGTCTGCTGCACACCTCTTCCTATGGTCCTATATGCCTGCCTGCCTCTGTGTCCATTCAAGCATTACTGGTGAAATATTGGAGACTTTCTCACACAACATTAAGCACAGTAGTCCAACACACACACACACACACACACACACACACGCACATCACACATGCACTCTAAGACCTCTCAGGCTTCTGTGTAGAAGGCGGCATTTAATCATGGGGCGTACAGCATGTCACACATGACTAGGTGCTTATGTTGCAGCACCCTCGACAGTGACACGTGCTGCTGCTGGGGGTGTGGGGTGTGTGTGTGGGTGTTGGGGGGGGGGGTGAGTCTTCCTCTTTGCCAACTTCACTCAATGGGTCCGAGAGCCGTCTGGTGGTCCTGCTGATGTAACAGCTGGGAAACAGTGAAACCGGAGCCCTCGCTGGAAACACTGCTCTGCCTGGCAGATTGATAACCAGGGCGATCGGTCCAGATGAGTCTCCCTGACTATCGTTTCTTCCCCCCCTGGCTTTAACTTGCAGCCTATAAAATTGATGGAGTGATTTATTAAAGCTCGAGGCATGGTTGATGCCAGAGGTCAAGTTGCATACTTGAGTTTGTGCAAGGTTGTTTTTTTTTTGTTGTTGTTGTTGTTGTTTTCATTGCCATGGTTTGGAAAAAACAAGCTCAGGACCTGCCAGAGCTGTAGAGTCTAGTCAAATATGAAAGACTCCTGCTTAGTTACTTCTGGAATTTACCCACCCCCCTATCCCCAAATCCAACCCCCACAGTGCTCCCGTGTCAACGGTGTGGTATGCATTGTGTTTGATGTCGGAGTCATTACTGCGGAGGAAAGTGAGTTGATGATCACAGAAATACGCTGGTAGAGGGTGTGTTAGCTCTGAGGAGCAGCTAAAGCCTGATTTATGCTTCCGCGTGATTTCGTCGCCGTCGCCTTGAACCCCCTTCGCAGAACATCTGCGTCACTTGACGCGCGCCTCCAAAAAATCCTAACT
>JAVQKI010302218.1:0-25138 GCA_036025975.1 Nematalosa erebi
ATACAAAAAAAAAAAATCAGCTCTTGATGGTTACTGCTTTTGGCCTTTAAAAAAGCCATTATGCTTGGTGTTTGTTATTTTTGTGTTTGTTTGTTTAAATGCTGTTTTTATCACAGGGCAATTAAATAAAAAACAAAGTTTTCAGAAAGGCTTAAACTATTGGCAATGTCGTGGGCCAAAACCTGAGGACATGAATGTTTCCGACGTCTTTCCTCTCCTACTGTCTGCTAGCCCCGTGTGTTCTTTTGAGTGATGGGGATCTCTCTTGTGCTTTTGTCCCACTCAGGCCATCCTGCTGGTGGGAGGAGTGGCACTGGCGTGCCTGGCTCTCGACCTCCTCTTCCTCTTCTTCTACTCCATCTGGCTCTGCTGCCGACGCAAAAAGAGCGAGGAGACATCCAACGCCGACTGCTGCTGCACCGCCTGGTGTGTCATCATCGCCACTCTTGTCTGCAGGTGAGTCACTTTGGAAAGCCCCAAGCACTCTTCCCCCCACAGGTCTGCTTTGAAAAACATCTAAACGGAAACTACCAGCAATGAAATAGAGTGAACTTCACCCATAATAATGTGATTGTGATTGTAATAAAGCAATTTTAATGAGATGATGACTTACAGGAAGAACTTTCTGTAACTCCAGTGAACTCATCCTATTGTCTGGCTGATTATCTGGCAACATCACCAACAATTATCATTTAGCGAATTGTGCATGGAATGTTCACTTAAAAGAGTGTCTTGAGTTAGTATGAAACTTGTGTCTTGAGTTGAGGGCACTGTAGGGCTCTATGAAATCCGTTTTCAATCCACATTGTTACGTCCCAATTAACCCTCCTGGCTTGTCAAACCCCCGGTATATGTGTGTGGAGGGAAAACGGAAGTAGCAATAAGTGTTTGTGTGTCTGTGTGGTGTAGTGTGTGTGAAAACAACCAAACCAAACACTATCTGGCATCTGACAGAGCCCCCAGGGATATGCTGCTTGCCTTGTCTCACAGGGATCGTTCAGGCCGCTACCATTTCTGAAGAGCCCACTTGATTCTGTCCTCCTCCCAAGAATCTGCAGTTTTTGTTCAGTTTCTGTAGTTGTATGTGGTGTATTTCCCATCTAGCCCATTTGTAACCGTTCTAACGTCGGCATGACCTGGCGTGGATAAACTCACATACTCAAAACAAAAGAAAAATCAGTCACACACATCAAACACAGCCTTGGGCAAGATGCCTCTGCTGGGTTAAAGGAAAAATCTGGTGTGAATCAATCCATAGCCCTGTTGTTTGAGATGAACGATTGCTGTTGGTAGGAAAAAGAACGAGAAGATGTGATACAATATAGAATGAATAGTTAACTGAGTGGGGCACAGAAACTCACTTTAAGTTTCATTTTCCTATGCCCCATTTAGTTAATGTTGGCTGTCGGTTTACCATTTGGTCTAAATTGTATCAAGCTTTCCTTTAGACAGCACTCCGTGACCTCCAACCACAGGGCAATGGATTGATGCACTCTGAATTTCTAATTTCGCACTGATCCCACTTTCAGTCATTTAAAAGCCATTTAACAAGCTGCTCTCATCAGGAAGCGTAAGTGTTCATTTGGCAAGATTTTTCACTAGACTTTGTCAGTTTGCCTGATGATGATGATGGCGCCACTCTGGCACGATGAAGCAGTTGGATGACATGCTCTGTAACAGGTGATGACCTCCAAGCCCCTCTGGAACAGCTGAATGTTGTGACTTGGCCATGAGCTGCACTGTCTGCCGGGGAGAATTTACGATCTGTTTACCCCAAGCAGAACAGCTTTCATCTGTCAGCAGCAGAGCAGAGATGGCACAGGGTAATGGACCAGTGGACTCACACACTGCACCTTGGGAGAGTGATTCCTTGCTGCAGTAAATGTAATCACACAGACTGCACTGACCAGTGCCACTACACATACATCCAATTAAATAGTATTGGTGTCCAGCATCTCTTCTGGGTCCTGAAGACGCTTCCAGCGCTAGGTTACAGTGTGGCATCTAGGTATTTCATGAACTAGGAGGAGCTGGTTGGGAGCGCTGTGTTCCATCACAACCCATTATAGCAGTACACAGCCTCTCTGTCAAACGTGAGGTATTTTTAGTCCTAATCCTTTTTTCTCACTTCGCGGTTTCATCAGTTGTGGTTTGGCATGGCAGAGTGATAAGTTAACTATTCTCAGCCATTTTGCTGGATGGTATCTGTGAAGGATAGGACAGAAATAGTACGTCTGGCACAGGCTTTTACTAGAGGGGAGAGATGAAGAGATGAAGAGGAGGAATGTTAACTGAACACTCTTTACTATACATATCAGATATCTACTTTCCTATCACCATTTACACTTTTGCATGACTGACTGGGAAAAGGCCATCTTTTCTTATACTAAGATGTTCATGATGAATTGGAGTAAAAAGAAAAACTTTAGCTGACCATGTTCACTATCAGTCTGACTTGCCATATTGCACAAGTTGGCTAATCTTGTTCAACAGAAATTCCACCTGGTTCCTGAGTGGAAGAGCATAGTAGTGTAATTCCACTAACACCACTAACACAGATTGTCCCTGACCCAGTAATATTAGATTAACTGACCCTCCACATGCTGGGATTGCAGTCTGTCCTTATCACATGTTAAGCAGGCTTTCCCCCGACTTGCCTTTCATCCCCAATGACAGGATGACATGGACGTTTGAAGGTGAGGCTTTGTTGCTTTGTGATGCCTACACATTGATCCAAGTACCCTAGTTTGGCAACCATTGTACTAGGGCATACATCCCATAACAACTGCTGAATATGGATTGTGTAAATAAAGTTTCCTCATGAGTGTTCCTCTTCAAATGCTCAGAATAAGACTGGCAAGCCAGACTATAATATGAGAATGTATAGTCTGGCCATGAAGAGGCTAAATCCGAGGGGCCCAACCTGCGGTTGTTTTTCAAACTGCCTCTGCACGCAATAGGATAGTGCTACGATCAATCAGAGCAACGTCAGGCAAAAAAAGCAAATTCGTCCGTTGAAACAAACGACGAGTGCCTTTTTCTGCTCAGCTCAAAAAAGAAAAGCCCAAGTCTAACTCTTCAGAAGTCGAAGCCAAAGTCGATTCAAACGACCGCTGTTCCTTGACCACTTTGTTGTTTTGCACCATCAGAGCCCAGTCGTCATCATGCTAACCCTTGTCAGTTATGAAGTCAGTCAGCTTTATTGTCAATTTCAGCACATATAAAAGACATACAGAGGACTGACAGTAGGTTTCTCGCTATCCCACGGTGAATAAGATATACACAGCACATAATGAATAAATATTTCCTAACCTAAAGAAAAAAAGTGCACAACAGATAAGGACTCTTATTTTTTTCTTAACACTAAACAAGACAAGACCAAAAGACAAAAACACAGAACTCTGGTAGATGTGTTATGATGGTGTAGAATGATGTGGATAAATGTGATTGTGCGAAAGATGTGTCCCTACGGTGCTGAGCAAAACTTTTTGTGACTGCTAGGGTGCGTCTAGATTTAGAGGCTACTGGTAAAAAAAAAAACCTTTCTGGAGAGACTCGGAGTGAAAGGATATGGCTTGATTGAGACCCTAGAGAGTGCTCTTCTGTTTGCTGACGAGGCAGACTATAACATCAAAATATACTGTCTGGACATGACCATGTCTTTCAAACTGCCTCTTTCAAACTGCCAAACCCTTCCAAAGTCAATGCCAAAGCCAATTTAAATGGCTGCTGTTCCTTGGCCACACTTAGTTGTTTTGCACTGTCACAGCCCTGTTGTAATCATTCTAAGGCCGCCCAGCGGCATTCTACAAAGATAGAGCATTGTGCCAAACCTGGGAGTAGAGCTCCTTAGGCCCTAAGGCTCGTAGCTAGAAGTACCGGCTGAGCAAAACTATTTGCTACTGCTAGGGTACGTCTAGATTTCTACGCTACTCTTCTGTCCCACTCTGCAGAGAAGTACCTCAGTGAGACTGAGAGGGAGGAATCACAGGACAGATGGCTGTGCTGACGTTACTCAAGCATGCTGTGCCACCAAGCACACATACAGTTGGAAACCTGGGCTTGGCTCCTAATGAATTGGCTATCTGCTTCGCTGTTCTTCACAATGAACAGCTAATACTGTTGTACTTGAGACCACTCCTCAATACTATGCCTTCTTTTGGGATGGAAGTTGTGCAGTTTTACCCTGAGATTTGAATGTTCCAAATTAATTTAAAATTGAGAGCATTGTGTTCTCTATTCTGAACAGATATCAGCCCACAACCAAATGTTGGGGGGCGGGGGGATGGACTTGCATTGTCACAGCAGACAAACCATCACGCAGACACAAAGGTTCTGGTTTCCATGGAAACATCTTTTCTTAACAGTATGGCATGGAGCCCACAGGTCCCCTCCTCCCATCTCTCCTCCAGCATCGATAAGGGGACATCGCACAACCTGTCCTCTACTTTGGGAGTATGACCTGTAACTCTCTGGAAATGTCAGCAGTGATGGTAAATCAGCAACCCAGAGAAAAGCAGAGATTCTCCCTTTATTATTTCTCTCACTCTCTGTCACTGACTCGGGGGCCAATATCTGGATGTTTTTTTTTTCCCCCTTCATTTATTTGCTAAAATCACTCTATTAAGTAACCTTAAAAACAGGAAAAATTTCACAACTTAACAAAAACATTTAATTAAAACGAATTTATCACCATTTTAATTGCATTCATTTGTCTTATCCTGTCAGCATTCATCGGCCCTGAGGCAGTTTGCATTTACCTGCTTACTGTTTGATCTATAATTATCCATCTGAATTTGAGACAAGATCATTGAGACCTTATCGTTAGTAAATCCAAACAAACAGAACTATTAAAATTGGATTCATTTTCTGAGACATTTCACTGTGGATTCACAGGCTATATTCTCCAAAAAGGCTACTTCTATGCAATCGTGCCATCAGGCTATTTTAGACTCCTGCTCAGGAAAATATTGCGTGAAGTCATGTGCACTTTTTAACAAGATGTTTTGACAAGTGGGTAGAGTTTCTGCTCTCAAATGCAAACAGCCGGTTGCATTTATTGAAATAGTTGTAGTGTGTAGTGCTGGACTGGTCTACTTCTGAGCAGACCATCGCTTTGAACCAACGCAACAGCTACGGTTTCTTCAGTAGATGCTCCTCTTCCACACTCCACTTTTGCTGTATCAGAAGGGTATCCTGTAGAAAGGTGCGTTAGCCAAGTCAGGTTTCCCGTGGGTATGTCGTTCTGAGTGGTCCCTCGTTCCATATTTAGGGGCAAAAAATCTGGCTTCAAAATTGAGCAGAGATCCATTCAAAGCTTGGTGCTACCACAGCTTCAGTAGGGCTTTGTAGAGGTCACTGTGATGGGCTATGACCGTGGCTGGGTGTCTGTCACATTCCAAATGACATGAGCCTCTTGGAGCTTGCCACTGAGATTGGACTTCTACCTTCCAGTGAGCCTTGTGTCTGTCTCTCCATCTCTCTCTCCTGGTGGATAACCAGGCCCTGCATGTCTACATGTTCTGCGTGCCTCTACATGCCCACCCATCCATCTAACCAGCTTGTCTGCCTGCCAGCCAGCAGCTGCCCTCCTTTGGGAGCCTCTCCTCCTAAGCACACATCTGGTGGCAATGGAGCAGGACGTGATGGATATAGAGAGAGTGAACAGAGGGGAGAGAGGAAGGGAGAGAAGCTCAAGACAACAAAGTACAAAATGATGGAGGGATGTAGGATTATGAGAGATATGAAAGATTGAGTCCCATGTGTGCGGGCACCAAGGTGAAAAATTTTCTGTGGGACATGTATTGCAGCTTATGGCATGGCAGAAGCTGTTTCAAAGCAGAAATCTGAGTCCCACTGCCTCTGTTATTTTTGTCATCCTCGCAACCATAATAAAGGCAGAAAAACAATGGCGTAAAGCTGGGAGCTGCATTATACAGTAGAGGATTCATACGTTCTTGAACTGAGACTTCTGCCTGGATTTTTACCACATACTGTCAGCCCTTCTTGTCACCTGTAAATATTAAACCACTAATCTTCCTGCTGCTTCCTCTGTTTCCATGTTTAAGTTTGTCTGTGCACGTGCAGATAACAGCACTGTAGACACAACACACACACACACACACACACACACACACACACACACACACACACACACATACACATACACAGTCTTTTAAAAGATATCAGAGAGGAAACACACACATACGCATTTACACACACAAACGTGAGTGCTCTTTGGGCGCGCCTGCACACACACAAACAGTTTCTTTATCTGTTATCACTGTACCAGTGGCAGGCAGCAACTATGTCTCAGCAAAAATGACTTGTCTCATCTTTGCCTGAAACACAGACTCATATCTTTTGGCCAGACTGAAAGTTTGTGTCCCTAACGTTCCTCCTGATTCTGCCAGATGTACCCAGAAGCAGTGCTACACAGCAGGAAACCCCTCACGGGGCTCAAAGCATGCTACTCTAATGATGCCACACCCACAACCCCCCCGGTTTTAAATGTAATCAAATATGCAAAGTTATTATTGTTTCCAGTAATAAGTAAATGGCTTGATTGAAATGAAGGCAGTTTGATTTGATTAATGGCAACATGATATGGAAGTAGTGGGAGGCAGCAGCAAACTTTCCACTTGTTATAACAAAGCCCTATTTTCATACTCTTTTCTCTTCTCTATTTTTCCATTGCAAATACCTGAGAGTCTTTGAGACCATGATATGGCTTGGTGCTTTCTGTTCTGTCTAGAGGGCACATAAAATGGAACACATGTGTACACACATGTATTTCACAAACCCATATGTGTAATGGACATAAATAGATGGTGAACAAAATGGTGGATCATAAAATGGAGGAGTATTGAGAGAGGCACTTAAGGGTCCCCGCGCTGTCATTATTTATTCATTTCATCGAAAAAGGAATGCATTCCAATAATAGAATTCATTGTAGGCTAGTTTCCTACTGTCTGTCAGGTTCACTCAAACCTAAACCGCTGGTAATTCACCATCTCACTTGTACAAGGCTCAAACTCACAGCTTAATTCATCATGCTGGCTTCAGAAAAGTGTGTTTTCATCACCCACCGTGTGCAAATGAAATCACTAAAGGCACTTGCGGATGTATGGGCAAAGCATATAAAAGGAAAAAATGGAGCAGAAATAATTGTTTGTGTAAAACACAAGAGACACTGAGGTCTGAAAGGATCATAGAATGGCTGAATGGAGTGTTATTTCTTGTTCTCTGATGTTAAATTAGAATGTCAGTCCCCCCAGGATTTTGCAGGCCTTTTTTGTGATTGTTGAGATGAAAAATGCCTGATTTTGGGGCAGATTTTGTGAAAAGTTGCGGCAGAAGTTGAAATTTACCAGAGCAGGTGAAAATTGCAAATTTTTATTTATTTATTTTTTTAAAAAAATAGATGGGGAAGGAGGTGGTTGTTGCATCATCATCGTCACATAGGAATTTATTGCTTTGAGAAACTATGAATTTAAGCATTAACAAATTCTGGTTTAAAAGTCCTTTCAATGTAATAAATGAGAAAGCCCTGCTAATAAGCATTACGGCCTAACCTTAGAATTCAAGTTCACACTGAAAACCAAGCAAAACTGTTAAAACGGAGGAAAAGTATTTAAAGGAGAAGTTCAGTGTGATATGGACATGGAGTGTATTGAAATATGTTACCGAGTACCAACATATATCTAATACCCACCTCCGTTCACCCACGGCATTTCGCATTACACTGTTATTAGCCGAAACTTCCGTTAGCTTACACCGCTAGCCCTGGGGGCATCGCGTAGCCTATGCAGCTAAATCCCCATTTTTACACCATTAACAATCCTCAAAGTAACTCCACATTGCATTGGGAGACTCCTGAGGGCCCTGACATTTAAGACGAGACACTGAGAACTTTAAAATAGCAAAGGTAGTTTATTAAAAAGACAGTTTATACAGACAATACCTTCAGGGAATTTTCCAGTCGCCGCCATTTTGAAATTAAGTCGCGATAATTTCAAGATGTTGGCGACCGGGAAATTCCCTGTAGGTACTGTCCGTATAAACTGTCTTTTTTAATAAACTACCTATGCACTTTCAAACGGTTTAACACAAGTCATCTGTACAAAAGCAGCTATCCTTGCTGGTAGGCTTCAGGCAAATGCATTCGAGTTGCACATAGTTTATATTAACAGCACAAAGCAAGGAGGAGCAGGGAAATGCTCTGCAGCATGTTATTACATGTGTGGGACTGCTGTGGTTGGTGTTGTATCTCGAGAAACGAGAAAAGTTCCAGAGAAGTTGCAGTGATTAGTCAAAATTGCAAGGACACAATGAATTGACGGGGATCGGCTTAATTCATGTGAATTGTTGCGATTGCAACATTGTGAAATCCTGGAGGGTCTGGACTGTTTTCAACTTGGATTCAACAAAAATAAATTCAAATGGTACAACCTTAGATTTAGGCTGGGGATTGAAATGGTCCGTTTTGACTAAATGGCACCCTCTTTAGCAGCCACAGTTGAGTTATAGTTGATTTAGTGGATGTGGTGTCACAGTTGGGCCTTGTTCCATTTCGTCATTTTTAAGTTCAAGATTTACATGGAAGCGTCATGGGCACCTGAGCATGGCACAACCATGTTTCATATTCTTGACCTCTCTGTGGCCATGCATAGCCTCTCCTAATTCAACAAAGTCATGTTAAAAGTGGCTTTCCATTCTGTGACCCCTATTCTTCTAAGGACCTGTCAAGACTGGAGGTTTTGGCAGAGTATACACAGCAACAGCAACCAGATAGCCTCAGTGTACATCTTCAGGTAAACTGTAGGAAGCATAATGATGCTTCAAGGTCCAAAGGAACTGGCGCATCCAGACCTGAACTGTGTGGAGCCGGAAGTATTTTTCCCAGTCATTTTCACCATTGAGAAATAGTTTATAACCCACACTATCAGAATCACACAATGTAGACTTCCAGCTATCTATGGCAGGATAAGACGATTGTCTGTGGTCATAAAGATGCCCTAGATTCAAATGGCATTAGTCTTGTTTTAATAAAAAGGTCTTTTATTTGTGATTTCGCGACGAAGCACTACACTACCTAATATCCAAGTGCAAAGCAATGTAAATCATGGCCTTTGATTGATGGAGGGTCCCAATGCTGGGGAATTTGTTCATGCCCACGCAGGTCACACACGCCACTAAACCTCTCTGTGCTGATAGGGAGTAATGGTGGCAGGGGAAGTAAGGAGTGATCAGGTAAAACATGTTTTCCATGTATTTAAAGTTGAATCTGCTTACAGCAAACCGTAGGAAGTTAGTCATTATGATGTTCTCAATTTAAATACATGGGGCTCGGTGAGCTATTGTTAGGTTATAAACGTTATTAATTGTATTGCTAGCAATGATCCATGTTTTTTTCACTCGGAATGAAAGTTTATGTGGTGGTCATATATCTCCCATTGCTGGTTAGACTGAGTCAAGTCTTAAAATGTTCTAGAACTGGGCTTTTCAAAATCTCTGTGGAGAAATAAATGGAATCGTATGTTCTTTGAACCGACTTCCTGGTTATGACGTTAGGCACGGTCTGTTCTGACACAAAAGGGGGGCAAACAAAATGTTCTGGATTTCTGGTATTTGTAGGGATTTTCAGCAAATGCTATTGGCAAGTTTATTATTGAAAACTTTCAACAGCATTAGTATGGATTTTTTTGTAGCGCATTGCTATAGAGTAAGCAAAGCTCTGTTGACTGGCATTGCTCAGGGCTGTACTGTTTCATACTGTAATTAAGGATTATGGAAATCCCAGCCAATTGCTTATGAGCCTTAACTACATTTATGCAAATCAGCTTTAGCCTTGGCACTGCACCCACATCAAGAGGTTGATGGCATAAGTCTGCTGAGAAATGCCATCTTTCAACACTTAATCGGACAGTAGCATTAGGTTGCATCAAATAGGATTTATGCTGTTTGATGTGATCTGCACCAACAGCAACTGTAGCAGCAGGTTGATTTAAAAAGGAGGCACTTAAACAATGGAGGTTGAGCAAAAGTCTTGCCAAAAATGGTCTTGCATCCTACTGAAGTGTTTGATTAGTTTGATGGCTCAGTGATGATCTCTAGAGGATTAATTAACTTGGGGCAAATCTTCTCAGCGTTTCTGTGGGACAAGACTGCTCCTGATGCATCCACTCCAAGGGGGTGTCTAAGCCAACTAACAACTGGCTCATGGAGTGCCTGATTTTAATCCCCCCCGGCCAGACCAGTCAGTTTTATGGGCATTGGTCTTTAATCCAGCCTCTTTTGGTGACCTTGCAGTACACAAAGATAAGAGATTTGTTGCCCCAAGGGGTAACTAGGGAGGTGGGCAACTCCATGAGTCGTTAATATTGGTTTAGTTCAGCTGTACAAAATTAGTAAACTTCACACTCTTGTTGACTTCTAATGTGATGTCATGCAATGATTAAGGCAACAATCCTTAGAGATTTGGAGGCCATGCTTGCGCTAAACATGCTACTTTGGAGAAGGATCTGGAAAACGGAACCTGAATGATAAAGAGTAGGATGTTGCTCCTTGTTCTTGTTCTCAGTCTCGTTTCCCATTTTCCAGCTCACATGATGGTGGTGTGACAGTTTACAGGAAGTAAACAATGAGAGTCACTCTTGGAATGAGATAAGCAGTCGATTCGATTTTTTTTTATTATTATTGTTGTAGCTGTTGTTCCTGAAAACTTCCTGTGTCCTCTAAGTACCATATAATTTTGGGCTGTGTTCTGACCTGTCACCAACCTCAGACATGTGGCTTGTTTGCACCTGAAACAGGGGTGGTCAGGCTCACAGCCTAACAAAAGTACAAAAATAGTAGGTGTCATAAACAACTACCATCTCCCATCTAAACAAGCTGCAGGAGATTAGTCACTCATTCAATAGACTTGAATGGTTCTGTACTTTTAGACATCGCTCCAGGCCAGGTAAGCCTCACATATGTGGCCCCCGACAAGCCCAGTGTGGCCCAGTATCCTTTCCTTGTCAATGTGTGTGTGTTGTGTTTCTCATCCCACTAAAGTGAGAGGTTGGCTTTTAAAGTAGTCCATCTTACTGTTTGGAACAAGGGAGTGGCTGTGACTCAGCTGCATCTCTTGCTTCTGCCCAAAAGCAATGGTCCACTTTTTGGGTAGCACTAACCCAGATAACGTGTTGCCATGGAAATGAGATTACATTGAACACTGCATCAAAAAGAGAGAGAATGGTGTGTGCCTGCCTGCCTGCCTTAAAATTTGGGCTTGATAAGCCATGAAATCCCTACTCCTTCATCTCTTTCCACATGAAATAAGCACTCTTATATGATATGAAGTTTAAGTGCTCTCTCTCTTTCTCTCATGTGAAGTGGGGAGGAAAAGAATGAATTGCGGTGTTTTTAAGATGGGAGTTCACCCATGATTGCTCCCTCCTCCCTTAAACTCCCACCCTCATTTCTCCTGCATTTGCTTACCTCTACTCCTCCTGGGAGATCCCTCCCAAAAGGCTTATTTATACTCGTCCAAATCTGTAATTCCACAGACACGCAATTGTAATCACTGAGAGGTTTACCTTTCACAGTTCTCCAACGTGTGTCCATGTATCGTGTACACCAACACACAGCACCAGACACTGTTTGGAATGGCACTAGTCCACCCACATACCGATACAATAATTAAGAAATCGTTTGGCTTTGTCTGTCTATCATTATGTTAATGTTGCTAATATGTCGCTTCTCAATAGCCAAGTTATTTACATTATTTATTTACAAGCAAATTAGGAGGTCTGCCAACCAGTTGTTCTGTTAGCTCAAGAACTTCACATACCTGCCTATAAAGTAATGCCTGCGGACAAAATGCTGTTTTCAGAATTTTATTGAAGTACTCTCAAAGTACAATCGGGAAATCGTTTCACAGTATTGAATATTTTTGGAATCGAGTTTTCTGTCGGAGGTCCTGTGAAAATGACCAAGCAATTGGCTATAATTCCTCATCAAAAAAGGTTTTTACTCCAACCCCAAATGGATCAAAGATCAAAGCCTCTGATTTACTTGCTTCTAATTAAAAACTATGAAACACAACTTCACAGCTAAACGCCATTTGTCCTTAGTGTAGTATTTCAAATAGGAAGGAGGGTTGTATCTCCTGCAAAAATCATTGGCGAATAAAAAATAAATGCATGTGCAAGATGGGGTGAGCGAGAGACGTGTCTGCGTTTGGCCACATCGCGAACTCCACAACAAGCAAGGAAGTGTCACACTGTGTGTGTGTGTGTGTGTGTGTGTGTGATTTGTTTGTGTTGATTCAGTGCAGAAATGCTAGTGTTGTACCATGCTGCTACAGATTACACTGGGCAGATCTACTGCACAGGAATGAGTGGAACGCTGTTGGGCCGGCGGTGGTTGAAGGTGGGCGTTGTGGATCAGGCCCTTGGGGGCAGGGCTGGCTGATCTCTTTCTCTCCCCCTGCACTGTGCGCTAGCTTTGACTCGGGCTCTGCCTGGCCTGTCAGAACACGCCCTTAGATAGCAGCTTTAAGACTTGTTTCACTCCCAGCTCACTCACTCCCAGCCTTCCTGATCTGGAGAAGAATTCCAAAGTGCAGATCAGCGTTGCAGTGAGGGAAATTCCTTTGAAGAGGGATTGTGTTTGGATTTTGGCCTTTAAGGCGAGGGAAGCCCTTAATCAGACTGATGGCCTCTCGCTCCTCGTCTACCCCTCCCTCCATTCTGTCCTCCTCTCGGGCGTGATGGCTCCAGCCACTAGTCTGGCCTCATGGTAGAGAAATCCTCACAAGTCTACAGGCCGTCCATTTCAATGCCCAGTCTGCATGTCATTATGGAGTGCTGGTCCACCCAGCTACTGTACTGGTCATGGGAGTGCTACTATTGGGGGATTGTCCACGTTGCAGCAGCTTGGTCAGCATATGGGACACTCTTTAAGAGAGATTTTGTGTGTGTGTGTGTGTGTGTGTGTGTGTGTGGTGGATCCTACAGAGTGAGGGCAAGCGAGCAGCGTATGCTGAATACCCCATTGTTTGCCCCCCAGCCAGCAGGGAGGCTGTGATTGTGACGCCTATTGAGTAGCCCACAATAGAGCTGGATGGCCCGTCTGAGTGAGGGGCAGAAAGAGAGAGAGAGAGAGAGAGAGAGAGAGAGAAAGAGAGAGAGAGAGAGAGAGAGAGAGAGAGAGAGAGAGAGTGGGCGGTCCAAAGAGGACAGGGGGTGAGGGCCAGAGCGCGTGAGAAATTCCCACAACCCTTAAAGTCATAGCGCCTCCTGGTGGGTGATGGCACGCCTCAAGGATTGGAATTGTAGCATGCACATTAAATAGATTGTGTGTGCGTGTGTGCGTGTGTGTGTGTGTGTGTGTGCACATGCGTGCGTGTGCGTGTGTGTGTGTGTGTGTGTGTGTGTGTGTGTGTGTGTGTGTGTGTTTGAGTGTTAACAGCACCCTGGGGACAGAGCTCTCAGTCCAGTGCTCCCGTGTGACCTGGATGGGACACAGAGCAAAGAGCAGGCTGTTTGAGGCAGCCCGCCAGCCATCGATCGCTTCTCCTCTGTGGCTCTCCACAGAACGCTCATCATCATTTTGGGGTTCTTCTATTTGCCGCCCCTGGCCGGGAATGTCAGTGTGTCCAGTTTCACTGGGCCAAGTCTCTGTTGCCCCCTCAGGCTGCGCCGCAAACAAGTGTCTGTGATGTGCAGATTACCACACTGCAGAAGCTGCCCTCCTCATCATCTGCCTGCATAATAAGGGGGGTGGAATTTGACTGTATTGGATAGATATTTGGGGCAAACCTGCTACTGAAAACCCCATCAAGGCCATTGGAGATTGCTGTGGTTTGCTGCTGTGTTTAACTTTGTCACACTGCTTAAGCATCCTTTTCTGCCCTCATCCGCTCCATCAGAGGAGCATTATGTTCCCAGACCTTTATAGTCCTCTCTCTCTCTCTCTCTCTTTTTCTGTCTCCTTCTCCACCCCTCTCATTGATTCTCTCTCTTTGTCTCCTTCCTCAGTGCTGGCATAGCAGTTGGTTTCTACGGAAACGGCGAGACATGTGACGGGGTGAATAGGCTGACGTACTCTCTGCGCCATGCCAACCGCACTGTGTTGGGAGTGCAGAAATTGGTGAGATTCGCCAACAGACACACACACACACACACACACACATTTACACACACACACACACAACGACCAACTTAACAGTGTGTTCCGCACCCTCTGGTTTTACTTGAGAGATTTGATCACATGTCTGTCCTGGCTGCCACGTTCCTTCATTAACACTGAGCTTTGTGTGGTTCTCCTTGACGTGTGCATAGTCACCTAATCAGCTTATTTGCATTACATGAGACACGCTGAGGTCACTGGCCTACTGCACAGCCCATGAGCATCCACACAAACCCACACACTAAACCAGGAAGTGATGTCCTGGAGAGGTGGCCAGGAGTTCCAGTTGTCTTTGTCATGTACACACATACATTATTTGTGCTCAAATGCTTGTGTGTGTGTGTGTGTGTGTGTGTCTCCCCAGGTATTTGACAGCACTGGAGCCCTGAATCAGACTGTGGATGACAACCTGCAGAAGCTGGAGGGGGACTACAGCAAGCACACAGACTACGTGGCCATCGTGCAGAAGCTCCAGGGCCAGCTGGCTGAGCTGGTCAGACAGATGGGGGATGTCCCCTTCTGGGCCAACCCCCGCATCTCCCTGGATGAGCTGGCTGAAATCATTGAGCTTTACGACTGGTACAGGTGAGGGGAATGGAGGTGGGCGGGGGGTTGTCTAGGAGTTTGTGTCCTGTTTCTCTTAACAGGTGAACCTGAGAAAGTTCAGTGTCCCATCCCATCTCTTGAAGCACGTCTTTTGTTTATTTTACAGTTTGTCCTTTTTTTCTTTTTCTTTCCCTTTCCATCCCTCTTCATGTCCTCCCTGACCTTTCCCATCCCTCTCCATCACCCACCAGTCTGTCTTGTCTTCACCTCCTCCAACTCCACCTCTTCCAGTTTGCTTAAGCAACAGCTGCTCTTTGTTTTGGTCCACTGCATTAGTGCTGCTTGCCTGAATTACACACACATCTGCACTATGACTGAATGCTACTCCCCCTGCTCCTGACAAACACACACACACACACACACACACACACAGAGCCCAGCTCCAGCTCCCGTGACTGCAGTATAAATTGTCAGAAAGACACAATTTTCCTGATCCTCAAGGACCTTTCAGTCTTCTTGCAGCATCTGTCACAGGAAGTGACATGCGCAGAGGGATTATTCCGTCTCATTTTCATCTCTTAACAGATGGAAACGAATACTTTAGGACTAAAAAAAAGAACCTTTGCTTTGAAAATGGTCAACATGAGCTAAAACTGCTGAAGTACACAGAAGTTAAATCCAGATTGGTGTAGTTGTGATGACCTTATCTGTGGCCTCACTGTACCATCAGAATGCCCTTTTCCAACTCATCCATCCATGTGTTTGTTCAAGTCTCAGATAAATCTCTCATCTTGCGCTATGCCTCTGTTTTGGCAAAATGTAAATGAGTTTTTGTCACATACAGTTAACCTGAAGGGTTGATTAGTAATCCTGTAAAGCTGCTGCATCTGTATGTGTGTTAGTGCAAGTGTATTTGCGTTTGCATGCAGAAGTACCTTTGTTTAATACTCTACGTGTGTGTGTGTGTGTGTGTGTTGTAGGTGGCTGGGCTACCTCAGCCTGCTGCTGTTTGATGTGCTCATCTGCCTCCTAGTGCTCTTCGGCCTCATCCGCAACTCCAAGAACACCCTGATTGGGTAAGGCTGGTGACATCATGTCTCCCATACACTTCCACGCGCACGCATCAGGATGTAACACACATCCAAGCGGGTGGGGGTGAGAGACAAGACAGTACGGATACATTCCAGCAGCCAGATGGTGGAATGTAATAAATTCATCCCGTTACGATTCAGTGCGGTCAGAAGTGGAGTTATAATTAGACGCCATCGATTTGCCCTGAAAGGAAAAACCCCTCTCTCTCTCTCTCTCTCTCTCTCTCTCTCTCTCTCTCTCTCTCTCTGTCTATCCCTGGCTCTGAAGACTGCGTGCACCGCAGCCGTCACAAATTGAGTTTGACGCCGTTCCATACGTCCCTGTCGAGGCAATTATATTACGGGTGTTAACACATCTCTGACTGACAATTAGTCATCGTCTCAATTTAGCAGCAGGAGAAATTCTAATCTGTCGGAGGCAAGCCACCGTCTCTGAAGGGCTGTCTCTGGTGTACAGTACACGCAGGCAGACATTAGCAGGCAGACCGGATCTGGTGCATTTACTCTACTCAATCTGTGGATGCCTCCCAGATATTCCTGAAAATCACTCTTGCTACCGCTGTGTCTTGCTATGTGCATCAGCTAATCCTCATCTGATGTTTGTCATTATTTGCTGATAAGGTTAATAAGACTAGCACCAGTGGCTGATGTTTTTCAGTTATGTCACATTATCCCTATATTAGCCCAGTGTTGTTATGTGTGGACATGCACATTCACAGATAGTGCTATTAAGGGCTGAGAGATTTAGTCCCTATTGCTAAATAGTGCACTTTTAGAAGACCTGCCTGCACAAACTCTGTTTGTTTAGCACTGCTGAGTTAGGGATAGGGTTAAGGTTCTCCCTAAGGCTCCTGTCTGACTCTTACAAAGAGATGGAAAGCCTCTTTATTAGCACTAAATGCTGTCTACTTTGATGTTACAAATACAATATGATATGTTAACTTTGCTTTATAGCAGGCAGGCCAATCTCACCGCTACCTTGAGATTTCCATCAGAGTTGCCTCCATTTTTAGTACCAAAAGACCTCTAAAAGTGTATATATGTGGTTCAAAGAACATGGTAGTTCTGTGAACCAAATAGTTCTCATCAACAGACATGAAACAAACAAATGAAAACTATTGATGTCGCTGATTATATCAGTATTGGTTAGTAAGATGACGCAGAATGACCGGAAACGTTTGGGTGGTGGCTTGCACAGGAAGGAGCATGAATAGGTAGAAATATGGCAGTCTGAACAGAATGAAGGAACCGTATGCATGATGATTGAAGTGTCGCTTAAGTCTGTTACCTACCTGAACTAGCACTTTGCTAAGATGTGTGGAGTAGAGCAAAAGGAATGATAAAAATGTCAACCTTTTTTGTGTTCAAAAATCTCTGCAAAATGGTCTGAGCAGCTGAAGCCTGTTAGTCTTGTCTACTGTAGCCTTAGCGAAAAGGCTTCAGGAGTCCCCTGTGGCTGAGCTCTGTGTGCATGGCTGCATATTGAGAGAAAAGGTCCCATGGAAACAGCCTCTGCTGTACCCTGCCAGTGCACCTGCAGCCGTGGAAGCGCGAGGAGACCGAGAGCTGCACACAGCACAGCGCACGCAGCACAGCGCACGCAGCGGCCACTCTTGGGACTGTTCAAGTGCTCCTTGGGCCTCTCTTTACTTACCCTGGTCTCACACTGCTGTTGCTCTCTGTCTCCCTCTCTCTCTCCCTCTCTCTCTCTCTCCCTCTCTTCAGAGCGTGTTTACTGGGAGTGTTGGCACTGAATTTCAGTTGGGCATCCCTGGGCCTGGAGTTGGCTGTTTCTGCGGTGAGTGTTGCCATGGAGACGTGGCTGACTAGGGGACACAGTAATCTCACTGGTTGTTTGTTAGGCTGGGTTGATCTCCCCTCTGCACCTGTGGAGTCGAGCTTATGGTCTCTGTGCGTCTCTGTCTGTCTGTCTAGGCTTGTGTGTAGGGGGGGCAGAGGGAATGAATGTTCAAAATGAGTATTTATGAGATGGTTAAAAGCTATAATGGCTTTTCTCAAGCATAAAAATGAGCTGAACCTACAACTTGTTTTTGAGAAAACCTGTGAGAACATGACTTACCTCATCCTAGAAATTAGGTTGGCATGCTCACAATGACTTACCCAGTATTTGTGCAATTTGAAGTCTTGTATTATGCAAATGTGCCGCCTACTCTTCCTTTTAGAAGTTGCTTGGTGCCTCATCGTTTTATTAACTTGTTCTTTTAAATGTCAGCGTTTGGCCCCAGAACACTTTTTTCCCTCTGGTCTATTATATCTTCTTCCTTTCTTTCTTTTTTTTCTTTTTCTTTCTGAGATTAATGTGGGTTGAAGGCATGTTCCTTTCTGTTAGTGTCTCTAAGGTGATGCCATTTTGTCTGAGTGTGTGTAATTGTGTCACATCTACACGACCTCCACAGGGTTCCAGTGACTTCTGCGCATCCCCTGACGCGTACGTCATCAACGTGGCCTCGCAATATGGCCTCATCAACAAAGGTTAGCCTCACAAGTTTCCTCCTCCTCTCCTCCTCTCCTCCTCTCCCTCTCTCTCGCTGTGCTCCTAACTCTGGGCGTGTGTAGAAGCTGACGGTCAGCAAAGGCAGGATCCCCAGTCTGTTGCGGAGAGTGGAACGAGCCGTGAAGGATGCCCGCTTCAGAGCGAGCGCGCTGCTGACCCACCCGACAGCCACTGCAGCGTTCTCTCCGGAGGCGTCCTTTAGGGACAAGCTTTCACTCGCGCATCTCAAAAATAGTGACCCGGGATGGACTTCTGTTGAAGCACGCACAGAAGGCCACTCAGACTGCTGTTTTTAAAAGTGCTTTAACCGTGAAATGGAAGCACGCTGTTTTGCTGCGTGAGGGAAAGGGATGTGAAAGCCTCGATACTTACCGGATGAAACACCGCGTTTGTCTGTTTTACTTCTCCTTTTCTCGTGGGGGAGGTTCGACACACACTAAACTAGTTTTTGAGAACAAAACAACGCAGGCAGGTCATAGAGGGTAATCACCAAAAAAGCCCTGATCGTGTCTGAGAGACTTGATGCTTACGTGATGTTTATCATCCTCATGTGGTGTTGAGAAAGTCACAGCAAATGTCAAGAGTTTGTGAAAGCCCACATCCTGTGGTGTGGCGAGCTATAGACTAGAGAAGAGAGTGTACGGGGCTGATCTGGGAACAGTGTAGTCTTGGTGCTTGGTTCCATCCACAGGCCTCCTCCCCCGGGGAAGCTGAAGGAGCTGAGCCCCCCTGCCATGCATGGAGCTGGATATCAGGACAGCTATTGAGTTTACAGCAGCTTGCTGGCTTGGCAGGGTGTGGGTGTGTAGAACAGCTCAACAGAGAGGAAGTCTGTGGCAGTGGACTGCTGGAAGTAGGGGGAAGGAGTGAGAGGACTGCCTTCCTGTCTATCAGGATCTTCTAATAATTCTAGTAATTGAGACAGCCAGCCTTGTCTGTCTGTCTGTCTGTCTGTGTGTGTGTGTGTGTATGTGTGTATGTGTGTGTGTGTGTGTGTGTGTGTGTGTGTGTGTGTGTGTGTGTGTGTGTGTTGTGGTTGTCTGCAAACTGCGATGAGAAGATGATGGCTGGAGAGAGAGGGGAAGACAGTGGCGAGAGAGAGAGAGAGAAGGCAGTGCTAGACAGACTGTTGTCTCCGTGTGTGGGCCCTTGCTTGCTTCACCCAGGCCTATAGGCAGTCATCTTCGTCTCGGCCTCCATCTTGCTCCTCTCTCTCCAGCTTCATGAGATCACAACAGGAGGTAGGCCTTTGTAAGCCCTAAAGACTTCTGGGATACCCTGTGCTCCAGAACGCTTGCTCCCGTCACAATGATGCCTTGGTCACATTTCCAGATCCAAACTCAATTTCACATTTCAGTAACAAGAACAAAAACTCAGTGTACAAGAAATGGCTCCGTTAGGATCTGAAATCCTTGCGCCTTAAATGGACAAATTGCTCTGTTCCCTCAGCAGACAGTGACGCTTTTATTTGAAGTAACACAGTGATATTTTTACTCCACTGTCGAGCTGTCTGATTCTATCAAAGAAATAGCCGTCACTCTTGACCTCAAATGCCCTCCTGTCTCGCTCTCCGATTGGCTGCGGCACAGTGTGGGCCCAGCGTGCACACAGCCATGAGCTGGAACTAGCTACTAGAGGGAGGAGGAGGAGGACGAGGAGGAGGACGGTGATGGGGTGCTCGGAATGTTCCTGAGAGCAAAGGCCAGCGTGCCTGGGGTCACATGACTCACAGCTATCACATCCAGGACACGCGTGTCCCTCCCTCCACCCAGCAGCACTAATGGAACTGTGTTTGTGTGTGTGTGTGTGTGTTTTTATAGCATACTCCCTATCTTTCCCCACACGATGCAAGGGCCGGCCTTGTCTTGGGGCTATTGCACAGTGCCATTATCCCCAAGAGACTCCTATGTATGTAGTGTCTTTATCAGTTTTCCCAGATTCTGAAGTATTGTAGTCTGGCTCTGCCATACGCTAGCTAGCTGCTCAGCCCTTTAGGCCTGTAGAGGAGCTGTGACCCTACCCCCCCTCAAGGCTGAAGTGTATGCCGAGCGAAGGGTGGTGTTGACGAATGCCTCTTGTCCAATCAGACGTGAATAAGTAGTTTGACCGCAGCCATTGCGTAATAACTGATTTAGAGTATGGGTCGCTGGGCTCCGCAGGCGGAGGGTCGAGAGACATGATTGGTGCAACCGTAGGGTGCTCAGAGCGGAGTCATCCAGGTCCAGACCCCAATGGTTCACCACTAGGCTGCCTTTTGCTCCTCACTTCCTGCCCGAAGCCTCAGAGTGAAATGTGTGTGTGTGTGTGTGTGTGTGTGTGTGGTATGGGATTCCCCAGAGGCTCAGTAGCGCTGTGTGCCCGCAACGGATGAATCCCGGGCCAGAAAACTCTCACACATTCCTGTCTGCGGCTGTCATTTCCTTTGTTGGTGTGGAATTGCAGTGTTTACGAGGCACGTGTGTGAACCGCCCACCAAGGCCATGTGTTTGGAGGGAGGGAGGGAGGGATGAGCTTGTCCAGCCTGAGTGGAGAGGGACCGTGCGACTGAGAGAGTGGGTGAAGGATGATGGGTGACGATGTGTGTAGTTTTTCAAGTATTCCAGTCTGTGAGAGAGGCACAGAAGTGTGATGAAGTACGCACACAAGTGATGTTGCTGGAGGGTGCATACGCGTGTGTCTGTGTGTGTGTGTGTGTCTGTGTGTGTGTGTGTGTGTCTGTGTGTGTGTGTGAAAGCCTCTGCCTGATCAGCCAGTCTAGGTCCATATTTGACACTGGCTGAGTCAGTCCCTCTCTTTCTCTCTCTCTCTCCCCCCGCTCTGTCTCTCCCTCTCTCCACCCGTCTCACAGACCCCCGTGTGGGTGCCTGTGTGTGTGAGTGGGAGTGACATCTGCGCTTCCACACGGCCGGTCTGCCATGCTTGAGTCAGTCAGCGTGGGCACAGTGTCAGCTTCTATTCAAGGCCTGGCTGCTGGCACCCCTCTCTCTTTCCCTCTCTCTCTGTGCGTCTGTGAGGATGCGTAGCCCATTTCCGCTACTGTAATGGAAGTGTGAGAAGCGTCATCAGTCGTTTGTTCTTCCAGCGGGATCTGCCAGGCACTTGCCTACTGCCTGCATCCCACATCCCACTAGTAGTAGCCTTCTGTGCTCCCCCAAATATGGCCTCTTCCTATGTTGCCAGAGCCGCACAGGTCCAGCGGGATGCACACCCCAGAGTAAATGCGTATCCTCTAATTGGTACGCATCGACCGCGATGCAGGCTCCCCAGTCCGCTATGGGCCCGTGGGTGCTGCCAGGAAGTGTAAGCCCCGAGAGATTAGAGGTTTTCCACTGCAACTGATGGAGTCTCTCCCCAGCCCAACCCAGCCCAGTGCTCTGGTCACTGGGTTACTGGGCCACAGCGCTGCTAATGCTACTTAGCTAAAGGCTCAAGAAGAGACCGACTCATACTGGACCCAGGGTGGAGTACTGGACTTCTGCCTTTTCATCTTTTTCCTTTTCATCTGACTCAGAGCCACATGACTGTCTGACTGTGTCTGAACTGCCTGTGAATGTCATTCTTCCCTCCCTCTCGCTCAGCCTCCTCCTCACCTCCTCTCCTCTCCCTCTTCCTCTCCTCCGCAGACATCCTACAGTACTACCTGAGCTGCAGCGTGGGCTGGACCAACCCCTTCCAGCAGGTATGATGTCACTTCCTCCAGGTGGTGTGCAGCGAGTGCCAGTGTCCCACCCCCTCATCTCAACCCCTCAGCTCAGTTGTGTGTGTGTGTGTGTGTGTGTGTGTGCTTCTGAAAAAGCACTGTCACTCATGACTAACACTCTTGGCATTGCCAAAGCCTCCTTTGAGAGTCTGTCATCTCATTGTCATGACATAAGCACTAAGCTGCTCTCCTACGCATGCACGTCAACACACACACAGACACAGAATCCCAGCCAGATGCCTGTTTTAGACATTTTAGCTCCTATGCTTGGGAGATGGGTAAAGGTGGTGTCTGCACATTTGTCTTAATTGTAGCGTTTCCCTCGGTGTGTAACGCCAAAGAATGTCCAAGATCAGAGCAAAGGAAGCCGCACACAAGCTAAATGACCTCAGAAAACTTTTGAAAACAAATATCAAATAATAAAAGCCGTAGACAAATACACAAAATGGGAGACAAACGTTTCAGGTCTGGCCCGTCATCAGCGCTCCCAGTTTGCTTGCTCAGTTGAGAAGTAGGATGACCCTTAACCCCAGTGTCCCTGGGTACGGTGCTCATGATCGCTGACTCATCGCAGCCACTCTCACGCCACCACTCTCACCTGCGCGCTCATCCTCGGTGGACGCCCGCCGCTCGGGCTTCCGCTCTCGCCTTCAAGCGGCCCTGCACTGAGATACATTGTAATACAATGCATTTGCCTGAACAGCACTGTAAGACTATTGAGAGCATTGTAGTGTTAATCTTTCCATTCCTCCAGGCCCCAGTGCATTAGTGCTTCCAAAACAATGACATGGTACAGGAGAATCTGTCCTATTGGATTTAGTGTTCATTGGACGGCTGATTGCTAACCAGTCAAGTCAAAGGTGTAGGGATTAGCCAATGACAAACTAGCACATTGTCTCCGAACCCTAAAACAGCACCACTCCCAGCAGCAGCAGTGTTCATCCATCCAGTGTTGGCCATCAGTGCTGGGGCCGCCTTCTGAGCGCCACGCTCAGCTCATCAGGCTCCCAGCCGCTCCTTCAGGCCAGAGATCCATCAGCTGAGGGGCCCTTCCACTTCTCTCTCTCTCTCTCTCTCTCTCTCTCTCACTCTGTGCAAGTGTGGAGACCAACAGCCTGCCATCTCTCAGATTTAAATGTAGACAGGCCCCTTAAGCTCCAGCAGCATGTGAGTGCAGTGCAGAGTGAGTGAGGGAGAAAGGGGGGAAAGCACAGGGAGAACAGAAAGGCCTCCCTTTCAAGCACCTTCCAGCCCTTTCCGTCTCAAATATTAATGCGTTTCGGAGGCGTACTATACACTTAATCATAGTGGCACTTTAAGCACAGCCTGTTAGTCCACCTCACCTCCCACACACACCCCACTCACAAACACACACACACACAAATAAACACATTTGCACACATCACGCAACAGTCAAGCACTCAAATCTCTCTCATACAGGCTGTGTATATACAGTCACTCGCTCACTCCACCTAGTGGACATGTCTTCAGTCATTTCCCTCAGCACACACTGTCACAGGGTACACACTGAGCACTAACCTCTGTGTGTGTGTGTGTGTGTGTGTGTGTGTGTGGGTCGTGTAGTGATGGGAAGAATCTGTCCTGTACATAGTGTACCATAAGCCTTTGTCATAGGGCCTGTTTAATAATACAGGATTAGGCTTTCCAGCCAGGACGCAACACCCACCCACCTAGTGCTAAATAAGGGAATGGAGGAGGCTCAGATAAGTGTGTGTGTGTGTGTGTGGTGGTTGTTGTTGTTGATGTGTAAGTTGTGGAGCTGCTGTTTTAGTGTGTGTGTGTGTGTGTGTGTGTGTGTTTGCAGAAGCTGTCTGGGAGCCACAAAGCCCTGGTGGAGATGCAGGACGACGTGTCAGAGCTGCTGCGCTCTGCCATACGGGAGTACCCACGGACCAAGGTGTGTGTCTGTGTATCTCAGTGTGTGTGTGTTTATCCAGAGCTGGCAGGCAGATAGGCAGATATGTGCTCACTCACAGATCTCTCCATCTCTCTCTCTCTCTCTCTCTTACACACACACTCTCACTCAGTCTCTCTCTCGCACACACACTTGTCCTTATATAGGCCACATGTTTAAGGACAGTCGTGTCTTTTTCACTTGTTCTAATAGAAATGACTCTGCCACATTGCACCTGCCAAGAGACTACAGGTGGACACCTGTCTTTATTGCGCACTGACTTGACCCACTCTGTGTGTGCGTGTGTGTGTGTGTGTGTGTGTGTGTGTGTGTGTGTGTGTGTCATAGGGTAATCTTGAGGAGATCCAAGGAGTGCTGAACACCACCGAGGTTGGTCTGCATCAGCTCACAGCTCTGGTGGACTGCCGGAGTCTGCACATGGTAAAGATCTGCTACAGCACACTTCTCCAAGCTGTGTGTGTGTGTGTGTGTGTGTGTGTGTGTGTGTGTGTCACTTCACAGTTTCTCACATGTGTCTGTGCTTGTGTGACCTGTTCATTCATGTGTGCCCTGTGTGTCTTGGAGCTTCTCTTCTCGTGTGTGTTTGAGTGTGTGTGTATACTATGTGCATCCGCATGACATCATGTTGGAGTAGATCTGTTCTGTCTCAGTGTGATAGTTCATGTGTGTGTTTGTGTGCTTGCATGGTTGAGTAGATGTGTGTGTGTGTGTGTGTGTGTGTGTGTGTGTGTGTCCACTAGGGTGTGTGTGTGTGCTGCTCCTGCCCCTGTTATCTCTTGAGTCCTCAACATCATTCCCTCCTCACTGCCCCTCACACGCTTAAAGCCCAGAGCCTGTCATCCTCGCACTCCACTGCCACAGATAGAGCCCCTACCCTCCACACACACACACACACACCCTTTCTCAGCCCTCTCTACTATTGCTTGCGCCGCTCTAATATTTCCATGCCTCATCCACCCACTCTCTTTGTCCATTTTCTCACTTCCCTCACATCTCTCTCTTCTCTCACTCTCTCCTCTCTCTCATTCTCCATCCCTCTCTCTCTTTCTCTTTCTCTCTCTCTCTCTCTCTCTCTCTCCCTCCCCCCCCCCGGGGCGGGCCGCCCGGGGCGCGGGCGGGGTCGGGCCGGGCGGGGGCCCGGGGGGGGGGGGGGGGGGGGGGGGGGGCGGGGG
>JAVQKI010302284.1:0-10489 GCA_036025975.1 Nematalosa erebi
AGAAGAACATTTTGTTATGCAGAGTACAAGAAGTTAGAGAATTTTTTTCAGAGTACTTTCCTTTAAAAAAAAAAAAAAAACAAAACTATAAAAGCAAATAATTGTTTGCATAAAACAAACGACAACTAAATGTCTAATTGTTGCAGTTATAACAGTCACTTATAAAGTCAAAAGGCAGTAAAGTTTTGACATCTGGGCCTATTCTCCCAGTATAGAAATGAGGTCTTGCATACCACAGTATTCAACCAGCTATACTAAACACTAGAAGACTATATTAGTGTTACACGTGAGGAAAGCAGTGGTTGCAGACCAGCCATCACCACTAAGTGGACTTTTCAGTTTTCAGTTTTTCACTTCAGACCCCATCTGAAGAGAAACCCCTCAATTAAGTGGGAAGGGGAATGCCCACGCAGACATGTGTTTGTGCTGTTGACATCCTGCCTGCAGCTGTTTGTGTTTGTGTGTGTGTGTGTGTGTGTGTGTGTGCGCCCACGATAATGTGCATGCCTGTGTTGGGGAGAGGTGGGAGAGTGTTCAGGAAATGGCAGCAGGATGGAAGTCAGCCACAATCATCAGGCACAAAGGCAGGAAGGAAGCGTCTCAAAAATGCACACCGCCATTCCCTGGAGGAGAAAAAATCAGAAAGGGGGCGTCCCAAAACTCAGTTAGCCAAAAAAATAAAATAAAAATTACTACCTACCTACTACTAACAATTACTGCGACCCCAGCAAGGCATACTGCTAATCTTGACAGCAAGGCTATATCCACTTCTGTTGTCGAACAAACACCTAATTATTGCTCAGTCAAAGACAAAAAATACTGAGTTGAGCAAACTGATAGATCTGGCCCATAAATGGCTGCATTGATGTCACTGCAGCCACTTCCACCAATCAGCATGAGAGACTGGCAACCAGCAGGGGGCAGCAGAACTCCCCAGTAACACGACCCCCATATCTGCCCAGTGATGGAGAAGAAAAGAGAGGAGAGGAGAACAGAGAAGAGGAAAGGAGAGGAGGAGGGGGGAGGAAAAAAGGGTGCTCAACAAAATGGTTGCTGCCGTGCCAGGTACACCATCCATCCAAATAAAACCACAATCAGACTGATAAATATTGCACCACATTTCACGTTAAAACACAGCTATTACATTATTCACCTTACCAGTCACATTCATTATAAGTAGTGATAAACAGGCATGCTAAAAAAATTTAAACAATAACTAGTGAGTGGAGGGGGAAAAAAAAATTGAAAGCTGCTGCATTTGTGTTGCAGCATAAAGCAGATTCTGCAGCAAGCATCTAGGTTTGCTATTAGCCTTTAGCTGCATCACCAACTCTCTGCTGACTGCCTGCTGCTCTGTTTGTGACAGTGATGTGGAGCTGACCACCAGTGTTAGCATCATCTGGGTCACTTGGGATTGGCCCACTTATGAAGGAAGTCTCCCTCGAGCTAGTGTCCTCGCTAAACTAAACATAGCAGCGATGGCAATGCCGGCATCCACGTGTACACACGCATCCACACACACGCACACAGACACACACACACACACGCGGAGAGACACACACACCAGTCACACCAACTCGCTGTGTTTACATAGAAACTTTGCAAGAGAGTCAGACAACAGGAAATGCTGGTACATACACTGCAACACAGCAACTTTGTGTGAAATTATATCTGGCATCACATCGCTGAAGCCCAGACCCTGGCGCACACACACGAACACGAACACGAACACGAACACACACACACAGGTTTATATTATATCAACCTAACACACAGACCAAAAGAGCCCTATTGCTAATTTCTCATGTCATGCCCCTGGTTCCCCCAGATGGCCCCTCACCACATTAGCAGGCAGTAGGAGCTCTGTGGCTCCCAAGAGACGAGGCAGCAGCCTCTGTCTATGCAGCAGCAGTCTCTCCTCTGGGCTTCAGCCCATGAAGCCCCCAAGAGAAAATGAGAAGCTGAATCCTAATGTCTCTGAAAAGCCCTGAGCCCTTAAAAAACTGAACTTGCATGAGTCAGTCAAATATGAATGTCCTTGTGGGATTAGGGCTTAGGGGAGACATTGGCCGTTTTCCGATTCTCTTTTTCTTTTAGGAAAGTTCCTTTCCTAATGAAATTACCCTGAAATATTTGGTTGTAAGGACCTTTTGGATTCACAAAATGCTTAGAAAAGGTGCTTTGATGCTTCCTTATACACCTCCTTTAGCAAAGTGTACACCGGTGTTTCTATGAAGCAAAAGGTGGCATGAAAAGCCCCACAATTCCTTGCACTATGAAACATGAGCAAGTCCTAAGGAATTCATCTTTTTATCTTTTCTTGACCCCATGACGTTTTCCAACAAGGTCAAAGTAAAGTGAACAGTGAAAGAAGATAGAGGACACGATTCAGAGAGGGCCACAGGGATTCAACCAGAGACTGACCCTGAGAGCACCCTCACCCTCAGTCTCAACCTCAACCTCACACTCACCCCAATTCTGGGTCACTCTCACAGCACATCTGCCCTTCACACTCGTGTTCGACTGCCATCTCACCCCATCCTAATCACCGTCTGTCACCGAATTATCCCTCTCTTATACGACACAATCAACACCTCAGCCTGGCTAGTTTGTTCCATCTGTTACTATGTTTTTTTTCCTTCTCCTGCACTCGTTGGAGTTGTCAACTTATATTCCTTACCACCTCCATTCCCACCAATTGCCTTTTGGTCTTGTAACTCTCCATCTCACTAAAGACTGCCTAATAAGTCCCCATTCTTCTCCTGCTTTCTTTGCTCTACCAGCCTTCATCATTACCTGCTTCTCTCCTAAACCTCTGGGAGGGAGACTGTGTGTGTGTGTGTGTGTGTGTGTGTGTGTGTGGTATCCTCAATGGTATCCTCTACAGAGCTGCTCTTGGGTGAATCACATGTCTGAGTATAAAATCAGCCCTTAATGATGCATGAAGCAGGATGGGGGTGGTGTGATGGGGGTGGGGAGTGCACAGCAGGCGGTCGGTCGCTTTGGAATGGTGCAGACGCGGTCATTTTAGGTTTCTGAAGCAGACAGGCGGCATCGGGCGCCCGGGCCAGCCTTGAGCGAGATGCTATGCTGTCTGAGCATCTTAAAGTAAGAGGGCAGCCAAGCCGCCCACTCCAGCAGTCACATCCAAGCCAGAGTGGTAATTAAAAACAATGTTCTAGTCACTGATTACTAATGAAGAGCACTAAGACTACATATAATAGTATAGTAAAATCACCCTACATTATGCTCTTCTATAGAATATTCTGTTAAACTAAACTATTTGATATAACAACTGCCGATGTTTCTTAGCTGTGTTTTAACACATCCTGTTACTAATATGGGCTATTTAACATTAGTTGTCCATGTGTGATATGAGATTTTTTTTTTTTTTTTTTTGCTCATAGATCATTCTGATGCCATTTTAGGTAAAATAAAAAGCTCTGTCCTGATCCTGACTGCCATCTCCGAGCCATGATTGGTTGCCGAGTGAACAGGCATCGCATGCATGCGCTTCCGCTTCAAAGCCTCGCCCCTAGCAACACCAATCCCACATCACGACAACAGAGTGAAGCGAACAACCCTCCACCTCACGAAAGGAAATGCGTGGGGGTACAAAAAAAAATCCTAAAGAAAGCCTCTCAACTTCACTGAAGGAGCTGGAAAAAATGTCATTCTGGTGCCGCCAGCAAGAACAAGGAGGCTGTGCCAGGCCACTGCTGCCCCCCCCCCCCCCAAAAAAAAAATCCCTTTTCACCCTCCTCTAAAGGTTTCTCTGGCACCTCTGAGGTTTGGGCTGACATCCCTGCTTTCATCTGAGGTGGCAGCACTGTCTACCGCAGAGCATCATGGGATTCCTTAAAAAAACCTTCAGCTGAACCCAATGTGCCCCTTTGCCTCACTCTGTCAGAGACAAAATCCCAAAGACTATCCTACATACACACGCACGCACCCAAACACAAACACACACACAAACGATCAACATCCTCACACACACACACACACAAACACAGTGCATTTTCCGGGCTAAACTTGGTACCACACCAAACACACAATTCTGAGAGATGACAGAACAGGAGTCAGGCGGAACAAAGATGAGGAAGGGACAGTGTGTGTGTGTCCAGTCAAGATTGCAAGCACAACAAATCAATTACAAATTAAATGAAAAGTAAAGACGAAACTAGACATTTAGACAAAAGAGGAGTAACAGGGGGGACTGTGATTCAGAGTGATGGAGGAACCGACAGCAGACAGCGGAGGGGGACAGAGACAGGGGAGGGGAGAGTGGGGGAGGGGAGAGGAGAGGACAGGAGAGGAGGGGGACAGGAGCATATCTGAATAGAGAGTGGCTGGTGTGAGCAAGAGGATGCCTGGAGCCATGAGTGTCATTATATGTGTGTGTGTGTGTGTGTGTGTGTGTGTGTGTGTGTGTGTGTGTGTGTGTGTGTGTCTTTTGTGCTTGCGTGACAAGAGAGGATGGAGGTAGTGGGTACACTATCTAGTGTAGCCGGCCTGGCTGGCGGTTATTTGAACATCCCAGAGAGGACTAGGCAGAGGCAAAGACTATTTTTAAGTCCTAGGCAGCCACTAATGGCTCCCTACTCTCCCCTAATCCCTGTTACATCACTACTCCCCTCCTAATTTAGGTGAGGACCACTCATAGTCACAGAACAGCAAACTACAAACTAGCAACATCCCCCAGCATGCCAAGTCTTACTACAGCTAAACAGGAAACAACTCGGATTACAAAGCACAGCAGCATGTGCTTAGACATGTGACATTCATAGAATATGGTCTACAGAGACCATTTCCACGACTGTTGGACACTAAATTGCTTACAATTTGTCACTTGTAACACAAAAAACAACTTAAAGTGAGCCACCATTCAAGATTTCCACAAAAGACATGGGAAGACCAGACAAAAGATCCTGCCACAACAAAAGTGTATAAAGTGAGAACCTTACTATACTCGGTATCAAGTCACACTATGCACCTTCTTCCAGGCCTTTCCAACTCACTTTCATATTAGATGCCTCCGTCTCCAGTTTGGTGAGATGGTTGGAGTTGTCTTCGAGCTCCTGACGCAGGTTGGAGTTTTCCATCTTCAAGGCCTCCACTTGCTTCAGCAGCTGATCGTAAGACGCAGCAGCCATCTTGCACTACCTCTTGACCTGGGGGAAATACATCACAGACAGAATCTCTATTAGAGATGTGACCTCAGTTAGTAGCCTAGTAACCTTACAGTCTCCTCCAATGAATGATATAGCCTCAAAACAATTAACAAACACAACCTTATGGTGAGTATCAAACTAGGCTAATACACTTCAGCATAATACATAAAGAAAACACAGCATGGCTAGTGATTCCTTCGCTATAGTGGTTGTGCATTCAAAGAAGCCAAGGAGGAGATCGATTAACATTCACATTCGCATCCTTGCAGCAACCAAATTTAGAGCCCACAGATTTAGCCCACACAAAGCTAACTGATCGCCAGCTTCTCGTGGGGGTATGCTGACAGCCGGAAGGCTTCAAGTGAAGAGAAACTACAGGAGTCAAATGACTGTCACATGTACTGGGGCACCACACAGGATGGACAAACACTTAAATCTTCCATGGCTCTTACAACCCAAGGCTCTGGGTTAGAAGCGTGGCACACTTTGCCTCCCCACCACACTGTGGCCCATTCAGTTATTTCAAATGGCCTTGTGCATAAATAATTAATGGCAGATGATACATAATTTATGTTGCAGCAGATTCACAGACAACCTTAGTTTGTGTTGGTAAAAGTGAAACAGTTGTTTTTCTTTTTCCTCCCCTCTACCAACCTGCGTCTAACTGTGCCCGAAGCAGGAACTTGACAGAACATAAAAAGGACGTCTAACCAAAAGCAGAGGGAGATGTACTCTAATGGTGTTCTGTCTATTCACACAGCCGGCAGCTATCCAGCTCCCCGTTCCGACAGTGAAAGTGGCTTTTTCTCTCTGCTACTTTCTGTCCTCGAGGAGTGTGCGGTACACATATTTCATTAGGCAGTAAGGCCGCTCAAACCCGGGATAGGCCGTGCCATTGCCACTGACGGCCCTTGTGACTCACGTGTCCTCCAGATCCCCGAGACGACAACTGGCCTCCTCTTTATTCCTTTCTCTTTCACTCCATCTCCCCTACATGGATCCTAACAGATCCAACCCAGAGCTCTGAGAGGCAAGGGACCACATGAGGAAAACTCGTAGTGACAGAAGAGCATGGGACGTTGAATCCGCACGAGCAAAGAGAAGCATTTATTTTTAGATTCGTTAACAGGCAGCGCGGGGCAGGGATTTCGCAGGGACAGAAAACCTCTCTCACCCCGTTGTCAAGAAATCACCAGTGACAGGAGACCAGAGGCTACTTGATGGTGCTCTCTCTACTACCATGTCCTTTTTAAAGCACTGAATTCAACTCATTATTATTAGCCATGGACATTAACTGAGAGTGCAAAAGCGCTTTAACAGCACCGAGGACTAAATCATCCATGACTGCTTGAAATCAATAATCATGAAACTAAACCTCAGCTTTTGACTGAGGGCAGGGGGTGTGGCAATTTGCACCTGGTTCACAAGGAGAGTAGGGGGATGGGTAGAAGGATCCCAAAATCAACCTACTAGTTTGTGCAATTTGCCACCATTTATCAGAAGGTCTTAGACCTTAGTTGGGGGTGGCAAAAGAATGATTGACCTGGGGTCATTAAAAAAAAAAGAAAAGAAAGAAAAAAAAAAAAACTCAATTTGGTACAGCTGATTTGACAGCATGGCCACAATCAATAATCCCCACTCCCAAACTGGGTTATTGTTCAGGGTTCCGGATCCAGGCCAGCCTGTGCGGTGGCATACCAGTGCTATTGTACACGACTGCAAAAGCCACGCCACTGGGTGGACACTGGGACACACACGGACACACACACACACACAGACACACACACACACACACAGACACACACACACACACACACACACACACACACACACACACACACACGGCTGCAATGGGGAAGCGAGAGGGGAAGGAAGAGTGCTGGAAAGATTTGGAATGGAATTGCAGAAATCTGATTAAACTGCCCTGGAGTGCCTTCCTTCCTTCCTCCTCCTCCTCCGCTTGGTCTCTCACTCTTCCCCCATACACAGATGGACGGCTGCTGCTAATGTCCACCATTATGCACCAGTGCTCAATAGGGGCCCGCCATTTTCGTGGTCATCTTGGAATTTTGGGCTCCTAGCAAATTCTTCAGGGCAATATTTTCAAGTGACAACCCAGAGATAGGCTAGTGTGCAATGTGCATAAAATGTAGGGTAGTGTTACAGAAATTGTGCCACAGCACAGAACACAGACTACAGCTATGGACTCTGCCATGTTCTGTGAGCCTGTGTGCTAAATTTAGTCATCTGTAATATCATTATGGCTTCTTCCAATGATCGGATGTGCCAGGTTCCAACTAACTGCATTTACAATTACATCAATCCATGCATATTTTCACAATCACATTATCAATTACGTCAGTATGCAATATTATTTCGTTGCAGCTACGTTCAAAATCACACTCCTAACCCTTCCTGACAAATCAATACCTTTTCAACGACCACTCAAACAAACACACACACACACACACCGTTCGGTTTTCAGCTTTGATCTCAGGCTGTTGAAAGAGCTGTATAAATACATCGTAGGCATGGCTTCTGGTAAATTGTTAACCTGACCAGTGCATAAAATGTGTGGCACTTCTGGATAACGATGAGGCACCATGAGCGATGGTACTGCTGCTGCATGCAGCCATCAATTAAAATGCTCTACATTTAGGGCTAGCCTTTGGCAATATAAGGCTTGGAGGTGGAGGGGCAAGGACAAGGATTAGGAATGAAAGTCTGGGAGAGAGGAGGGGTGCAAGCCTGCCTTATGAATATTACATTAAGGTTCCCTTGAAATGGAAACAAAAAAAAAAATCCTTTCTTTCTTCCTTCCAAAACCTGGCATCACATCACAAACACAACACAATGGCTTTAAGCAATTTTGTACTTTAGCTAATGCTAAGACTTCTTCAAACCTTCCATCTTTAAAACCACCCAATCATCTCAATCTCACCTTGTTTTTTGCACAAGGATGCAGTGAGCTTTTGTGTGGTCATGACTTTGCTAGTGCAGCAGTGTGTGTGTGTGTGTGTGCGTGTGTGTGTGTGTGGTGGAGTGGGTGTGTGTATGTCTTTTACCTCACCCAGTTTTTGCCATAGGCTAAAAAGCCCTGCAGTCAGCTGCTTGTGGGCAGCACCAGTGACCTTCCCAACTCCACAACGGCACAGTGGGCATCTTTTTTTCCCCCTCAATTTAGCCCCCCCACTGCCTGTGTCCCCTGTAACACTCAACCATTCACATGGCAACTAACGATCCCGTCCACCAGCCAACACAAAAGCACTGGCCCCACCACCACCACCAAACCGTTGCCCTCGGAGACGCTCACTCGCAACACATCTGCTTTTGTCTGAGCATCACCGATGGAAAAACCAGCATCGACACGGGAGATCAGCCTCTCTCCTCCCTCCATCTTTAAGGAGGACACCAGCTCTCTCACACGGTTCCATCCTGCCCCTGCTTGAGTCGCACTGCCATTTGCTTTACCCTCACACCCTTGCATGGCAGCTTTGCCATCGTCTTGCCCTTGCACAGCTCCTTGGCAGAAACAACGCCGCCCTTTTTATTTTGTGCAGCCTTCACAAGGCTCACGATACGGAAGCAAAAGGAAGAGGAGAAGCCATAAGACCTATGCACATCCCCCTCTTCTAACACACACACACACAAGCACAGACAAACACACATACACACACAAACCCTCCCCATGTCTCCCTCTCTACTCGCCTCTCTACAGTCCTCTCACCAGCCAGCCATCAAAACAAAAGGCTTATCCGCAGCGCCTCTCCTTTCACACAAACACACCATTATTCCTCCCTTTCCCCAGACCAGCAGCCTAATCCACACCCAGAGACAAAGCACAAAAAAACCCTCTAGCCTCGGTTTTTGTGCCCGTTTCTTTAACATGCAATGAGAGAAGAAAAAAAAACGAGCGAAGAAGAAGAGAGAAAACACACAGCCTACCCCATGACGGTACCAGTGACAGCCTCCATCCCATCTCCCCCTCAACTGTGTCATTCGCAACAGCACATCCCTGCCTGCCTGGTCACATGACCCAGACAGTGGCCAATCAGAGAGGGATGAAGTCGGGCCGGTGGTGCAGTGGCTGGCGCTGGCTGGCCTGCTTCCAAACCGGTACCCAGCTGCTTCCCCGGGCTCATTACGGCTCTAAAGGGGGAGGGCGGGGGAGATGGGAGACAGAGGGCCAGGCAAGAGCCCCCAACCAACCCCCATTCCCCATCCCCTTCCTCTTTTCTCGTACAGAGCATATAGATTAGGGAAGGGAGGCGGTGGCCGTGGTGGTCGAGGCAGCAGGTCAGATTGCCGGAAGGTCAGACCACCAACCGAGAAAGCTCAGAGATCATGTCAATGCCAGAGTGCCAGAATTTCATATTCAAACTTAACAAGGACCCTGCACACACAAACACACACACACACATGCCCAAAGGCACGGGGGGAATAAAAAAAACCTCATCCATTAAGTATAAAAAGACTGGGCCAAACCACCCCACCCTCTTTACAGATGCCGTCCCTGTTAATCTTCACATGACCCACAATACCAAAGGCAAAACAAAGAAGAACGTGCTTTTCCCTCAGAGGCCTTTGCTAGTTTGACAAGACACAGGCACATAACTTTGTGACGAAGTTTTCCTAGGCTTTCAGATAATGCGTTCCCCTCCAGTCCTCCAAGAGTGTCAGAAGAGTATGGGTGTGATGATCAGCTGATTCAAAAACACCAGCTGAGCAAAACATGTACACATGCTTGAAATACATCATATGTCTGTGTGTGAATGACACGCACAGCTCTTCTATTTCACTAGTCAAACACGGCAGGCCACACTTCAAATGAGTAGAAGCTTAGCCTAAATACACTAAACCCTGGAAATGTTCAGTCGATGATACAGGGCTAAAATAGATCATCCTGTTGAATTACTGCTACTATTTGAATTGACTCAAAAATGTCTCTGACAATGAAACTTTCATAGTGACTGTGCATTTCTCATTATTTGGTCACAATCTGGTCTGCCTCACTGCATAATGCCTGTTGTGCTTTCTTGTGGTTATTGCCAATGTTGTTTTTCCCACTGCGGTAAGGTCATGCACAAATGCACAGGCCTGCAGCACCTTCATCAATCAGCAGGTAAAGGAACAATGGTGATGCAGATGAAAACACCACCTCATGGCATCAAGCCCTCATGATTCGGCAGAAACGGAGCACAGTATACTCAAAATTTTCTAAAACCTAGAGCGATATTTCAACACGCTGACGCTGATAACCTCCTAGTAACATAAACATGGCCTAGTCAAACATTGTGAAAAACTACAGACATAGACAC
>JAVQKI010302442.1:0-11213 GCA_036025975.1 Nematalosa erebi
TTTGTGTATACGTGTGTATAATCTGGTCTTTCCATCTTTTATTTGACCTCTGAATGCATGTTGTTCATGGTTGCTTTCCATCAAAGGGATTAAAACACGGAGGATTGAGCCCTGGCTCCAGTCAGTTACAACCATAGAAACATTATTAAAACTGAACTTTTGAAGTTTCTCCTCAACAAATTATTTCAGTTCTATTTTTTTCAGTGCTATATTTTATTTTTGACTACATCAGACCTAATTGACCCCACCTGGAACATTTGGCTGTCCTTGGATGAACATGAAATACACCAAATATCCTGTCAGAGTAATTCATTCCTTCATCTGAGCTTGAGAAGGCTGAGTTTTTGATTTGTAGTCTACAGCACCTTAGCTCTCTCTTGTGGCAAACATTAGCAAGTGCAAAAACAATAGCAAGCTGCCTTGAAATAAGACAAGCCTGCTAGAGAGGTTGCGCTGAAATAAACTCACTTTGACATTGCACATAAGTTTCACTGGTTAATTTATCAACAAATCCTACAACAAAATAGTATTAGATTTTCATTATACATTTCAAAATCTTCACTCAAGTAGGTGTCATTCCTTGGGCTGTAGCAGCTCACCCATGTCATCATCACCAACACTGACTCTACCGGATTTATTGGCATGCTATGTGGCGATGAGCGTCTGAAGGGGTGGTGCATGCAGGGCGTTCATAAATATCTGTGATTTTCTGAGTGGAGAAACTGTCATGCAAGAGATCCATCACAGGACTTCAGTGAAGTTTAAGAAAGACAGTTTATTCAGCGCAGGGCAGCAGGGGGAGAGAGTTTGTGAGGGAGAGGCGGGTCAGGCGGCCGGGACCAGGACCGAGGGGAGGTTACTGCTGAATACGGCGGATGGACTGGATCTGAGGGGTCTGGGAGTGGGAGCCGAACTCCCTGAAGTGCTTGTACTCCCCACAGTGGCGATCACACTCCATGATGTACTGGTAGCCACGGTAACCAGGGTACTGGTAGCACACAAAACTGTTGAGAGGAGACAGACGAAACCAACACACACAGATAGATAGACAGACAGATAGATAGATAGACAGACAGACAGACAGACAGACAGATACATAAAGAGGGAGAGAGTGTGTGTCACCAGTTAATCTGATGGGCTCCTCCATTAATACACTTGTGAAACATTGTAACTGTCTAATTTTTAAAAACCTGAATCGTGACCAGACGGAATTGAAATCCGACAGTGTGTACATGTGTAAACTGCAGTGGGCACTCACGCTCCAGACTGGACACGCAGGGAACCGACTTCGTTGTTGCACCAGCCCATGGCCTGCAGAGAGGGGTAGTCGTCGCTGAGCTCACCCTTGCGGCCCAGGAAGTTCTCGCGCTCATAGATGGTCATACGGCATTCTCTGTGGTTCTGTGGGGATAGCATGGGAGTCGAGGTGGTGAAACAGGTTGCACTGGTCTGGGCACTCCCAAATCTGCTATTCATCTCATCTAATGAGACGCCATTCACATTTGCTACTGGCTTTGTTTCAGGAGAGGAGGAGACAGGTGAGTTTGGCATACACACTAATGTCACCAAACATTACCAACATAATCTTGAGAAATACACACTTATGTTTACTTGCAGTAGAGCCACAGGATTTTCCCTGGAACTGTATCCATCAACACATTTATGACAGTATTGATCTTGAATTTACATTTGTGAGATAGAATTAATCTGTGAAATATGTTTTGATGATCTAAAGCTGGATTAATAGGCCTGGGCATTTTAGCACAGGACAGAGAGGGGGAGACACACAGGAGAAGAGTGGAAAGAGAAACAGGAGAAGAAGAAGAAGAAGAAGAAGAAGAAGAGTATGGAGAGTTGGAGGTGAGGAAAAGAAGAAGAGTATGGAGAGTTGGAGGTGAGGAAAAGAAGAAGAGTATGGAGAGTTGGAGGTGAGGAGAGAAAGAAGAAGAAGAGTTTGGAGAGACGGAGGAGAGAAGAAGAAGAGGAAGAAGAGTTTGTGGAGACGTCGGAGAGGAAGAGGCACTCCTGAGGCCCGTGTGGACTTACAGCACAGGCGATGGGTCTGAAGGAGGTCATCCTCTCGATGTGGTAGGCGTTGCTGCCACCGAAAGCGTCACTCTGGGGGTACTCTCCCCTCTCCAGCACAAACTGCTGGCCCTGGTAGGAGCCATGCTCATAGCCCACCCAGCTAGGAGGAAACACACACACACACACACACACACACACACACACACACACACACACTTAGGCTCATACACATGCAAGGAAGTGGTAATAACATGCGCTCATTTGGAGTTAACATAATGACTAAACTGTTGTAACTGGAATACTGTAAATAACGAAATGCAGGCTAAGTTGTATGGATAGATCAATACAAAAACAGTTTTAAAAGAGGAAAAAGAACAGAGTGCTAGAGTTTGGATAAATGGCATTAAATCATCTAATGGCACTGCTCTGCTCAGTGCAGAGAGTGTGGGCCAATGAACGACAACGACAGTGCAGCTGTACAGAAAAGATGCTGCCTTGTTTTGCATAGATGTGGGAACTGTTCCACACTGACATTTAAGGAGCCACACATGGCAGGAATAAGTTGCGCTGTTCCTGTCACAGGCACGGTGTGTACCAGGCGTGACATGTGAAAATGCACTGGACACATCTGAGCACATCAGTCCAGTCCACCACAGGGGGAAAAAAAACTACTGCGTTCACACCAGCCTGGTGTTTGTGTGTGCTCTGGCTTAGGCTGGAGGAACACACAGTCCTAAAGGACTGGCTGCTGTTGGTGTGGTCGTGAGGAAAATCAAGGAAAAGATCTAGAGGAGCTACTTGGTGAGGTGCAGCATTACACAGGCTCACAGTGTGCGCACACACACACACACACACACACTTACGCGCCACTCTCTACCCTGAGGGAGCGGACAGTCTCGAATCCAAACTCCATCACGTTGCAGCACTCGGAGGTGAACTCATGGCGACGGCCCTGGAAGCACTCCTCGTCGTACACGATGATCTGAAACACAACAGAAGGACACTGTTTCAGAACTCACACCTTTTGCCTTCAGACGTCCCCAGAGTGGTTGAGGAGCTGCCTGATGAAGGCAGTCTTTTGCACATATATCCCATATGTTAAGGCCAAAATAATGAAACATTATGAAGTTACGTCAGTGCCAGTTATTTTGACTGAACTGACACAGAAATCAATATTTGTGTTCAATGGTTTCATCAAATAGCGAGCGGAATAGGCCAGAATTCTCCAAATGAATTGGGTGTCAGGAAGTCAGTGAGTCAGTGCTGGCAATAGAGGTCTATTTTTAGAAATCCTGTTCCCTGAGGTGTCCTGGTGTTTGTGTGCTAGCTTGTGTAATTATCTATTGATTCCTAGAGCCCCTTGCTTTCACACATACCTTCCAATGGCCAGAGAACTTGGTACAATGGTGAGTCATCTTGTCTGCAACGGAGGGAGAGACCACACAGGTGTTACTGATGAGTAAACAGAGCAGACACACATTCAGAGGAAATAAAACACTGCTCAGGGATACATTACAAGCACTGAATACAACAGCAGAGTCCCCTACCCCACTCCCTCCCCAGCAGAGTCCCCTACCCCACTCCCTCCCCAGCAGGACTCGAGCGAGCCATTTACACCACAGGGAAACGGACAAGAGCAGAACATCATCTACATATTAATCCACGTTCCCATTTAACACATTTGACCTCACAGCAATACACTAGCCTTGTACATTTACAATTCAATAAACAACAAAGACAGAGCACTAAAAAAAATAGCTTCAAAAATCCAAAAACCCTCTCATGGTCCACATCACAAAGTGTATAACAGCAGTCAATAGCATCCTATACTGTCCGACTCCAAACCTATATGCACGTGTGAGCACATTAAATCCCATTTCTGATGAAATGCTTTTATATTGAAGCACAGTACCTCAAAGCATAGAATCCATCTATGTTCCCTGAGCAACTTTGAATAGCGTGATAAGCTTGAATGCTTGCTAGAAACCATTACTGTTCTATTTAAAGATCTGGACAAGAATGCATAAAGCCCTCAGAGCCAGGAGCTACCGCTAACGCTATCCCCGCTGCTGCTATCCCCGCTGCTGCTATCCCCATGCTCTCCAACCCCTCCAGAATCTGTGGGCCCTGGTGAGTGTGTGCGTACGAGGGAGGTGGGGACAGAACGGTGGGGCTGAGAGGGCAGTCAGGTTTGGAGAGAGGGTAGTGGGAACTCACCTCGCTTTGATGCCCTGGGGACGTCCTGGCGTGAGAGTGAAACCTGGCACGCGCCTCTACCCTTTTAAAGCTTCCCCTGGCAAAGGGCCCGGCTAAAAGCCCCGGCTCAGCAGGGAGGGAGGGGCCCGTCATTGTGACCCCAACAAAGGGGGGGTTAAATCTATAGAGATGCAGAAGTGCAGACACCACACTATCCCCACTCTGGCCTCGGGGACGCAGCGTGGCTGCTTTAACATGTCTGCACGGCCCTGCGCATGTGGGCACACACACACACACACGTATGACAACATACACACACTTTTGTCAACACACACACATACAGGACACACTCCCCCACACACATGCACGAATCTATCTCTAACACTTACATACACACACACACGTACTGTATGTCAACACCCCCCCCAACCCCCCCCCCCCCACACACACACACACACACACACATACACATATACGGGACACACACCCCCACAAACAGGCAAGAATCTACAAAGCCTTCAGGAGGTTGGCGGGAAAACACGTGACACAAACCAACCCTGACAACCCTGCTGGCTGCTCCCCATCAAAGCTCAGGCTTCACTAAAGCTTTTTCATTTCCATTTCAGCTCAGTCTAGCAGAATCAGATGTTTCCTCGACGGCTTGGCATAAAGGCTGTTTACTGTATCACTAACTTCTGACTAAAGTAGTTCAATAAAATGTTCAATTGTATTGACAATTAATTTTTCTGATGTTGAGCAATTTCTGTCATCCAGTTTATTTCATCTTGTCAATTTTATTTCATTTTAAATAAATAAACAATAGATAAACTAATAATAAATTCAAAATAAACAAACGTGTCAGTAGTGCCCAGTAGCCAAATCCAAACAATGCTGCTCATGTGCGTGATATCAGTGATAGCCCGGTCATGATTGACTTCCCTCAACCAGGAAGCCATTTGGTCACCGCGGTGACATGAATATCAACAAAACAAAAGTCTTTGACTGGTCTGTTATTGTTAGCCTGGCTCATATGCTTATGGATGGAGCAGAGTAGCTCAGATAAAGATCATGTTTGCCTGAAGGAGAGAATAATTCAAAGAATGTAAATAAATGAGGAGGTCTTCTCTTTTGTCACCAACAAGATGTTTATGCTCCTTTAAATATGGCGCTCTGACTACATCAAGGTAACACAGATGATTAAAGGAAGAGTATGAGATGCTTTCCTGAAGCAATTTTTGGTGAATTACTGGGAATCTTCTATACACCCTGATCAATTAATTAATTATATATTCTGTCAAATATATCAATTTTTGTCATATCCATGTCAAAATAAAAAAGAATAGGAACAGGCAAGGCTGTAAAAAACAATTCATTCATTCTGATCACTCTGCAACAAACGTACAGTGATGGATATATGAAACCCTGAACAGTGTCATATGTCTGTCAAAATTAAGCTCGCTTTTTTTCCCCCCAAGAATTCCATATCCCTCCCTTGAGCAAAGCACCTAACCCCTCACTTCTTTCTTTGAGCAAGGCACCTAACCCCTCACTGCTCCCTTGAGCATGTCCCCTTACCCCTCACTGCTCCCTTGAGCAAGGCCCCTAACCCCTCACTGCTCCCTAGAGCAAGGCACCTAACCCCTCACTGCTTCGGGCAGCCCAGTGCCCAGGGTTAGTGTGTGCTTCACCTCACTGTGTGCTGTGTGTGCTTCACTAATCACAATTGGGACAAAGGCAGAGACCACATTTCTTGTGTGTGTAAATACACATGGTCAGTAAGACTGATTCTATGCTATTCTCTCCAATGATACATAACTGTAAATTGTTCTATTTTTTAGAATGTGTATTTTTGTTCTCTTTTGTATGAAACAGCAAGCTTCTCCATATGCATTAATAGTCATTTTTATGGATGGAATAGAGTTGACTTGATATTACTGTGATCCCTCCAGTCAAAGAGCTAGCGGTTGCACTGTTGGTGTATTGCATTGGAGTGGGAGGAGGTCAGTGTCATCACAGGTCCAGCATGACAGGCTATTTTCTTCATGAACACCCCCAGTAGGAGGCGCTGTCTGCTGCCCTTATGCTAAGCAAGCTGTGCGCTACATTTCATCTCAGGTGACACTGGATTCTGGAGGATAAATAATGGCTGCCTCCTCCTCTTATCATATGGGTAATGTCAACAACATCGATGTGAAATCTGACCGCACTAATGCTGGATTCAGTGTCCAGTGATGTGATTCAATGTCCAGTTATGCAATTCAGTGTCCAGTTTTGAGATTCAGTGTTAGTTTTGAGATTCAGTGTCAAGCTATGTTAGTTATTGTTCAGCTATGTGATTCAGTGTCCAGATTTAAAATTCAGTGTCCAGTTTGGAGATTAAGTGTCCAGTGATGTGACTCAGTGTCCAGTTTTGATATTTAGTGTGCAGTGATGTGATTCAGTGTCCAGTTTTGATATTTAGTGTCCAGTGATGTGACTCAGTGTCCAGTGATGTGGATCTGACCGCACTAATGCAGGATGTAGTGTAGCCTACAGGCACACGCTGTGGAGCGCAACATAAACTAATGTGTGCTATGGAAGTCTCCAGAAATAACAATATGATACATTTTTAGATCAGATGAGACCGAGGACAAAATTATGCCCACTGTAATTCATGGATCATTTCTCCATCAGGTGACTGGATGTCATTCTCAAACAATAGATACCACACTGGCAGAGATGTTAAGGGTGGTAGTATGCGAAGGTCACACACTGACTGTCAAATGTACTCAGGATGGGATTGTTACACCCAAACATGCACCAAAATACTATTTGGTAGAAACGCAAAAATGTGTGTTTTCATCAAGCTGAAAATATGAAAGAGGAGTGTAAGTAAAATGGCTCAAGGTCCATAAAACACAGAATACTCAATCAGCTGCGGATATTTAAATGTCGAAACTGTCCTGACAGCGAGTCACACATAACAGCCCTGATGTTCTATCTTAAAAGCCCTGATGTCATATTATATATGTCTCCTAACAGCCCTGATGTTCTATCTTAATAGCCCTGATGTCATATTATATATGTCTCCTAACAGCCCTGATGTTCAATCTTATATGTCTGCGTTAACATTTATGTTTTAAATAAGCCAGCCAGGGATGCAAAGAAAATTTCAGTCTCTCACTGACAATAAAGTACATCATCATCATCATCATTATCTGTCAGGCCAGCTTGCCTCCCCCAGGGGTGTTTGGGTGTTTGGGTGTTTTCAGTGGTAGACTCTAGGCTCTGTCCTCCCTCCTGTCCACTGACTGAATAGGTCCTAACACCTCCTCAAAGCCCTGCTCTTTACACACACACACACACACACACACACACACACACACACACTGCCGTTGATCACCTCTCCTCTAGCTTGAATAGCTTCCAGTGCCAGCTACCTTGGCCATAATATACAAGTCTAAAGGCAACCCACTTCCATTTTTTTCATCCAAGTTGAGTAATAAAGTGTGAATAAATCAATCCAAATAAATCAATCAATAAAAACTTTACATGCACACACAAGGCCAAGTGCAAAAACAGACTGGGTCAAATACCTGAGTGAGTGCAGCATAAAGTTAGCAAGATGTCCTCAAATTTAAATGACAGGTTCCATTATGTAATATTGTTTCCACAGATCCACAGTGTTAAAGTTCATAAAGTCCATGAGGGGAAGTTTGCTTCTACAAAATAATGTCTTTAAACAAGCAAAACTCTTTCAGAGAATAACATGCAACATGAAAATGTTTCAATGGTAAATGAGTGTGAGAGATGTGATGGCAGACTGACAGAAGTGGGTTCAGATGGAGATGGACCCACGGAGAGAGCTGGGAGAGAGAACGAGTCAGAGCAGAGGATTAGCCTGCTTCGACCTCTGGCCTACACATTCCTCCGATGGCCACCGGCCCTCTGGACAGCCACGCTGGGCCACAAGCTGAAACTGCCATTGTCAGGGCTTTCCATTGACAGCAAAGTGCTTACTGGGAAGCGGGGGGGAGAGCGTTCTGGGCGTTGCGATGACCCGGCGGCTTTGGCCCAGCACAACACTGATGACGGGAGGGTTTCTATTGTGCCCCAAGCCCCTCAATATTCCCCTTGCCAGGGTATAAAAGCTGGGCTGCTACGGTTGGGACATCAGCACGAGCCAGCCAGCCACACAGGCATCGCAAGCTGTTCTCTTAGCAGGTAAGGGCCTAGCCCAGGAAGTAGGAGCACACTCCCACACACACACACACACACACACCACACACACACACAAACACATTCACACATTAGAACAGGTGATTATGGATGGGGGGTCACTCCTAAAGCTTTTCCATCAAACCTGGGGATGTCCAGCCTGCCCCAGCCCCAAATAACTGCCTGCCTGCCTGCCCACCTTTCATTGGTCCCTATAAAACAGCTCTCAGCTGTTGCCTGGGATTCAGGCAGAGCTTTTAATTTGAAACATCCAGTGGCAAGTGGTGGAATGTAAATGGGCTCAAAAGTGAAGCCAGTTTTGTACGGAGATAAACATAGAGCGATGCATTCCCACGGATGGGCTTTATCTGGGCTTCATCTGGAGGACTCTGGACTGAGTCCATCTCATCTCCTGGGTCGCTGGGGTTACTTGGTGATGGCCGTGGTGATGTGAAGCTCTCCCTCTCTCCCTCTCTCTCTCTGTCCCTCTCTCTCTCTCTCTCTCTCCCTCCCTCTCTCTCTCTCTCTCTCTCTCTCTCTCTCCCTCTCTCTCTCTCTCTCTCTCTCTCTCCCAGACTCTCTGAACTCCCTCATCATGTCTCAGACCGCCAAGTCCGCCTCCAGCCAGGGCACCGACGCCAAGGACAAGGGCGCCCCCGCCCCCGCCGCCACCAGCAAAGCCACCAAGACCGGAGACCCCGGCATGATGGGCAACTACAGAGTAAGTGCACACCTCACACACACACACACACACACACACACGCACACAACACACATACATGCACACACACATACATTTACAAATAAAACACAGACACATAAAACACATACATGCATACACCTTCACACACAAACACACACACATAAAACACACACATGCATACAGTTACACACAAACCCACACACACATACACACACACAATTTAATTAATGGTAAACTGAGACATATTTTGCAAAATAGTCTGTGCTAGGTGTCCTGTGAATATGTCTTGAATGGTGTATTTCAACTGTCCCCACAGATCATGCTGTTCGAGCAGGAAAACTTCCAGGGCAGGATGATGGAGGTTCAGAACGAGTGTGTGAACGTGTGTGAACAGGGCATGGACAGAGTTCGCAGTCTTATCGTTGAGTGCGGCCCGTAAGTCAATCACAGCAAAACTCCTCTAAGATTATTTCAGTTAACAGTGACGACCTCTACAGCAATAATACAGTTCATTGGAGGCTTTCAGTTTGTCTTTCAGCTGTCTTGTCTGTCCATGTGTACTCAACCTGCCCCTCCCTGTTTCTCTCCCTTGATCTCAATCTCACTGCTTGATGGCGCCCCCTGGTGACTGCTGGCCCTCACTGCACTCTTCCTCTCCCCCTGCGTCCCCACCTGCAGCTGGGTGGCCTGGGAGCAGTCTAACTTCCGTGGGGAGATGTTCATCCTGGAGAAGGGCGAGTATCCTCGCTGGGACACCTGGTCCAACAGCTACCGCAGCGACTGTCTCATGTCCCTTAGACCTGTCCGCATGGTGAGGACCGCGCCACTACCACTTAGAACCGAGCCACTTCCACTTAGAACCGCGCCACTACCACTTCTCATGCATGACTCTTCACAACACATTTCTACATAACATACACTCACAGAGATATAAAACTCACTTTTACATATTCACCTCCAGTATTGACATCAATAGGTAAAAAGTACTTAAACTGCAGCGAGACAGTCTGCAGCACACTGCTTGACTCAGAGTGACACACACTGACACCCTGTCCCCAGTGGCACTCCTTCCTCAGTCTCACTCTCTCTCCATGTGTGTGTCACTCCCCCAGGACAACATGGAGCACAAGATCTGCCTGTTCGAGCTGTCCGACTTCAAGGGCAACAAGATGGAGATCCAGGAGGACGACGTCCCCACTCTCTGGGCTCACGGTTTCTGCGACAGAGTGGGCAGCGTGAGAGTGCCCGGTGGAGCGTAAGTCAACTCATCACACTTATGCATGACAATGCACAGCTGCAGTATACTTAGTACACTTCAACTAGTACATAATACACAACAAAGCATCTAGTCAATAGGCCTTCTGTCATTTGTATTTTGGTCAAGAGCCATAACCAGACTGAAGTCTACCCACTCTGGGCCAAGCGCCTAATAAGTACCAGGAAGGGGGATTCCCCTGGGAGAGGGGAGGGTTGCCAACATCAGCTGAACTCTGATATGCTTCTAAGAATAGGAATGAAGTCCACAAGAAGATAACAAATACACAATTTAGCTACAGTAGATATACCAATAAGACCAGTATTTGATGGGTGCAAGCAGGGATGAAATATATTATCTTAGTCCCTGAATGAACTGTGGTCTCGTCAGCTGTCTTATCAACCTGTTCTCTTTCTCTCCACAGCTGGGTGGGCTACCAGTACCCCGGCTACAGAGGTTACCAGTACCTGTTTGAGTGCGGCGACTACAGACACTACAACGAGTTTTGCGCCTTCCAGCCTCAGATCCAGTCCATGCGCCGTGTGAGGGACATGCAGTTCCACCAGCGCGGCTGCTTCAACTTCACCTCCTCCTCCAAGTGAGCCAGCCCTGCTGCACACCGGTGGCCTAGCAACCCGCCTTTCCCACGGGCGCTTTTTATCCCCCCTTCCTGACCTTTTCCCGCCATCCCACACCTCTCTCATCCCCTTTATCCACCCACAGAATAGCATGACATCATTGTAAACGGAAATCTGACGTAACTTTTTATGATGCCAAATAATAAAAAATGTTTTGAAAAACCCCAATCTGCAGATTTATCGATTTATTATTATT
>JAVQKI010302577.1:0-18847 GCA_036025975.1 Nematalosa erebi
TTTTAGTTTTCAAATAAACGTTGTCTATTGGATTTAAATTATGACTAATGCTAATACTAATACCACATTAGGCAATTTATGCAGAACACACTGTATATGAAACATATGAACATAAAATCCTTGTGAGTAAAATCAGTGCAATAGTGTACTGTGTCTATACGAATGCAGATGACAGGAACAAACCTGTGAGCTATTTTTGCCTCCAGAGCTGTTCACATCAGAGCCCCTACGCAAGTGCAAAGGAGTCTGTGACCTTGGAGGGCTGGCAAAGTAAAACATCAAGCATCAGTGATGCAGAATATTCTTGTGAGTGTGTAACAAATTCCTTACACAAAAGACAATACAACGGTCAGCTAGGAAAGTGAGGAGACTACAGTTTTGTGAGACGCTGACAGTTTTGGACATGATGGCAGGCACCTGTCACAGGGAAGGCTCCCCCTGGAGCTGCTCCTGCCAGACTCGTGCTGGGCCTCCAGCAGCATTTTCTCCATGTCCACACTGGCTGCAGCAGGGCCAGGGAGCTGCTGCTCTTCCCCTCCACCGGCGGCCGAGGGGGTTGCACTGCTGCCATTATTGAAGTGAAGCTCCACCCAGGAGCCTTCAAACGTGGGACAGGGACAATGATGTTATAAAGTGTCAGTGTAATCAACTGGCATGTCTGGGCATGATGAACCAGCATATATGAGGGAGCCATTACACACATGACTGGGCTGCTCTAAAAATAGTATCTGGCCAGCTTCCTGCATCTACAACAACACCAGGATTTTTTTTTTCCCTCCCTCTCTCCCACCCACACCCACTCTCTGCCTCGCTCTGACTTATGCCTGCACAGCAATCATCCAATCGTCAGACAAACGCAGCCCCCTCCCACCTCTTACGTCAAGGGAACAGACTACTTGTGTGGAGAAAGTGGGAATGTTTTTCATGCCTGTGCCTTATCATAACTGCATTAAGCAATGCTCAGATGAAAGGACAGGTGCCTCACCAAACTAATCAACAAACAAGATATTTTTACCATCAGCATGAGCCCAGCTATGGCTATGCACCACAAAGTGATGGCGCAACTGCTGTGTTGACACACTGCAACGTTACTAATCTTCCTCAGGCTGTATTGTTACACAGGCCTAACCTAAACAGGCTAGCTAAGCTGAAAGACAATAGCTCTATGTCAGCAACCTACAAACCGCACATGTTGTTAATATTACATGAAAATAAGAACACGATCTGAAGGCGAATATTCCATAGTTGGTGACACGGTACCCTAATACACACAGTCAAAGCAAACAGTCACGTGCGCATCTTGCCAAACAAAGACGACACATCTAAGGTTTTTTGTTTTGTTTTTTTTTTACCACGTTGTAACATACGCTGCACCAACACTGCTCTAATACGTCAATGATTAGCCTAAGTGTCTTTCGGAAAGTAATCGACGAGCAGTCATGTTTACATTTTCATGAGAAGGTAAAGCAAGTTCTTGACAGCCTTTCACTTACCTTGTAAATTTTCATCTGGGATATTTTGTTTCTCTGTCGTCATGTTTTGGCAACAAAGCTCTATGTTCCTCAAACCAAGTGATTTAGTTTAAAATCGAATGTTTGAAGCCACGAATACTAAAACCTGCGAACATTTATCATGTGTCGAATTTAGTCTATTACTATCGATAGACAATCTCTCGATTTCAGGCAAAATAAATGTCACTTTTTGTCATGCAGAAGGCATGGCTTTTCCTATGACACAAGTAGAACGTTATGTTACTGTTGTCCTGACTAGCCTATAAAAAATCTGGCTCATAAATAGTGACGTACCACGCTGCTGTCCTATAGAAACGTTTGGTATGACTGATCCAAATAAGGCGCTGTCATCCAGGGGCGCATGCCAGATAGGAAGAAATATCCATTCAGGAAGTAGGGCACTGGTGTAATGCATGGGGTATGATAAAAAATAGTAAGCAAGATTTTAAATGTTGATATAATTCATCTTTAATTGGAAAATATATTTATTCACAGCTTGAGCAGAATTTGACATTTTTCAATAGGCCTAATATTTCCTTTGTAAGTGATCTATCTATCAAGAATTTAACATTTCAGACAAAAAGGTTTGTGTTCTTGATAACGTAAAGGCTAACCATAATCTTCAATACTGCTATCACGTTAATTTATTCTGATACCACACACTATGAAATAACTGCTCAGACCTGCAGGTTAAGTTTCCATTTGTCCGATATTTCAGAATAGCTCAAATCTACCCCTCTCTCCATGTCCCTATTCTAATACCTGAATGTTTCTTTGACTGGGCAACCTGAAAGCACAGTCCATTTTACTGTACCTCATTTGCAGTTTCCTTTTTAAAATGTTAGGCTCAATGGATAACTTCAGAGAGACCTTTCAGAGGGTCTCTGGGATGTTAACCATGACTCACGCACTCACATTTATCTCTATTTTATCCCATATTTCAGTGCATACTAAGGAACACAACTTTAACATCCTTAACAGTAGTTTCCTGCAAATTAATTATCCATTAAAGGGTCAATTAAATGGCCTCTAATAAGTAGCTATGAATGGGTGTCAGGGGGTGATCAATTAATCTTCTAACTGATATTTTATGTTCTTCCTCCAGACCATGTGTAAATATGACTCTCTATCGCCCCCCCAAGGAACAGAGGCATTTTCCCAGGGTGGTGCAAACATCCTGGTTCTGAGGACATTTGGCTTTCCTGATCCACGCATGCTAGCAGGCCACACCCTAAAGAGGATGACGTCTCGTGAAAATACTGCATTGTTCACTTTGCTAAATGCTCTGGGTTGTTTTCAAACCAGTGCTTGATATGTGTAACATGTCTTCTCGTATATAAATACAATCTGGATCTGTGTGTGTGTGGGTGTGTGTGTGTGTGTGTGGTACTGATGCAGGGTGGATCCCCTGGTGGTGATGACGTGATTACATGTGTTGGCTTGACTGTGCTGCAGAAGCGCCGCAGTAGCCTAGCGCCGGCTGGTGGAGGCTGGCAGTGGAGTGTACCACCCATCCGCCCACTGCATGCACACACACACACACAGAGAGAGAGAGAGAGAGAGAGAGAGAGAGAGATGAAGATTCAAGTCGTCAGTTCATCCCAGCCCCCATCATTAGCCAGCTCTCACAGTACAGCCTACTATTCGTGTGTACCTATGTGAGTGTGTGTGTGCGTGTGTGTGTGTGTGCATGCGTGTATGTGAGTGTGTGTGTGTGTGTATGACTGCATATGTGTTTGTGCTGTGTGAATGTGTGCGCGCCACGACACTCTCCTCCTCCTCCTCCTCCTCCTCCTCCTCCTGCTCCTTCCTCTCTCCCTCTCCCTTGCCGGCTTGATTCTTCACTTCTGCAGGGAGGGGGTGTGTTCACGGTAAGCGCACAATCCTCCTCGCTGCATCGTTTTAAAATGCTCCCGAGAATCTGCCCCCTCTATGTACTCCCGCATTTCACCCCGGCTTAAACATCCTCTGTGTGCGTCTGTGTGTGCTTGCGTGTCTTATTCTGTTTTTTGATTAATCACTGCCCTAGCTCTTCATTTTTGTTTTGCAAAGGATTTAAGACCTGGTTTTTGCGAGCAGCTTGCCGTGTTTCTCTTCATCCTCTTCCTCCTCCTCATCCCCCTCTCTCCCTCTCTCTCTCTCTCTCTCTCCGTCACTCCCTCACTCTGTCGTTATTTTTTCCTGCCGCCTGGGCGATGTGAGTGATGAGAGCGGCGTGCGGGGAAGCGCCTGTCTGTGGAGCAGGCATGACAACACTTCCTCCCCTCTCCTTTCAGAGCATGTGCCACAGCGCGCAGAAAATGGTTCTCCCTCCATCCATGGAGCAACTCCCCGGCTAGACCCAGCAGTCAGCTTTCCCCTCAGCATCTAGGATCATGCTTTTAAGGTTGGTGTCTCTCCGTTTCTCTCTCTCTCTCTCTCTCTCTCTCTCTCTCTCTCTCTCTTTATCTCTCTCCATCTCTCTCACTCCCCCACACATATATTCTCTCTCTCTTCCTCTCTCTTTTTGTATGTATGGATGTTGATAAACTCAGTGAAACTGCCATGCTGTAAATAAGCGATGCTCGCCTCCATAATCCACACTAAACTAGCATTTGTTTGCTGTGTGTGTGTCTGTATATGTGTATGTGTGTCTGCATGTCTCTGTGCATCTAAGCAGGATTATGTCTATATCTGACAAACTGCTTAGGCTGCACATCCTGGCAATACTTGTGTGATAACCTAGCACTGTCTGTTGCTGTTCATTAAGGACAATGATAGAGTGAACACTGCAGCAGGCCAATAGTCTAAAGCTAACAGCTGTCATACAGCTGTTATGGGCAGGTGTCAGAATGTGGATTCATGTCATGTGTATTAGCTCCTCCATGCTATATTTCCGGTGAACACTTCTCTTCCACTGACCTGTGAACAGGCCTGCATGGGATCACGTTGTACTTTACTTACAGTAAAGAAAGCAAACAACTGTATTGCAAATGTAATTGTGTACTGTATAGGTCCTGTAAAATATTTATGATCAGATGAGAAAATTGTGCTAAAAGTTCCTTAGGGGCACTTCAGAAAGACATGGTTCAACACAGACAGGACCATGACTACTTCCAAAAATGATTTATACAGTTGCAGATTAGGGTTGATATCCAAGAACAAATTTCCTTCTTCAGCTTACTGAAGGAGGTCAAGTTGAGTCTTTATGAGATCCTCCCATGAGGCAGGCTCTTACTGGAACAGATTAATATCCATCCTAATGTAAGGTTTTGGTTGAAGCTGGCCTTACGGTATATAAACGTGTCCATTATGGGATATATCATTCTCACTTGCTCTGATGATTCTGTATGAGTGCTCAGTTATGGTGCTGAAATATTGATTCATAACAAATGTAAAAAAAAAAAAAAAATGTTTTCTAAAACACACATGACTCTTCATAGCAGTCTGGAAGGAATGTGGCTTGTGCACATTGTTTTCACGTCATTTGGGTTAGTTTAATCTTCACTTTAAATATGTTGTCATCATGTAAATCCTACAAAATCTGTTTCATTTTAAGATTACCTCAGTGAGTGCTTATCATAAGCTTGTTACTGAGTGGTACCAGTAGTTGTGCCCTCCAAAAAATAAGCATTAAGCTTCATGTGTACAAAATTCGCTCTAGTATTCCCCTTAAAACAGACACTTCCCCTCAACAATAATGTGTACAGCATGTTGTCTTATTCCATATTAGTCTGTCCCATCCTGCGGCTTGTGGAGAAGCCTTCAAAGGAATCGTGTAGCTAAGACATGATGTCTTACAAAAGCCCCAAATCTAATGGCTCCACAATGCATCAAGCAAATGTGCTGATCACCTTATCATGTCACCTTACCTCTCTAGCATGTCTACTGACTGAGGAAGTTGAGACAGGATTACTTAAGGCCGTGAAGCCGTATGTGAGCTGATGCATCTCCACCAGGATGGCCTCATGCGTAGCCATGCCATGGGAATGTGTTGATATCTCACTTCTCACCCTCCTGAGGCTCTGTCTCTGCCTCACAGCCAGCCACACTTAACTCAATCCTCACAAAAGAAATGGCCAGGATGTTGAAGTGCTTCATCTCACAGCCATGCTGCTCCAAGCTATTTTCAGCCTTCGGGAAGGATGCTCTGTGGAAGTGTGTGTGTGTGTGTTTAGTAACCTGCTCGCCCATTATAGCTGACCTCCCATTCACTGGAGCACAGTGGCAAAGTGGCAGGCCTGATTATCATGGAACAAGACAGAGCCCTGCATAAACCAGCAGGAGAATGACAGGGAAGAGAACTCCTGAGCTCCTGGCAGCAATGCTCTGACTCCAGGCCATATGGTACCCTCTACACATCACAAACCCTACATGGCCCCTACCTGTGTAATGCCTCATTATTTACCCATGTTTTTTTTCCCCATAATCTGTTTGTTGTAGCTTATCAGCTTTTGTTGATTAACCAGAAATGCAAGACTATTAAGCGGAAATGGCGGGAGGAACTAAATTAGGTCACATATCTTTCATGATATAAGGGCATTATTATGATTTTATTTTCAGGAGGTGGGTAGTCTAATGACCATGTCCCATGACGTAGGGGGCCCGCGTGGGGCCAGTGACAGGTTGCTCATTGGCAAAGTACTGGCCCTGCAGTACTGGCCCTAGCCCTCACTTAGCCCTCTCAGCCCCAAATGGGTTTGGTGTGGGCTGGCCCTAGCCCATACTGCCCACACGGGCCCCACAAGCCCATGTTTGCTGGGGTTTTATACAGCATTTCACCAGCACAGATCATGGGCCAGTTATCAGATTATTTTGAGGTCTTTTTTTTTTCCATCTCGTGTTGCAGAGTTTGAATGGAGCTAGCGCCTGCATCCATTGTGTGAGTAAGCACGGGAGAGTGAGACACACATCATGTTTGGCACTAACAGAAGTCGTGTAGCAGCTCTAGCCTTTTGAAGAATGCCGTCCCGAAGGTTGCTGATAGACTCAGTAAACACTTCATGCCCGAGGCAAAGAGTTCAGTATGTGAGTGATTCTGTATCTACTCGTTGCTCAGATGCAGTATTAGCTTCCATTGCTGGAGGAGTGAACTAGATAGACAGATGTTAGAGGCAAATCACTGGAGGTATGTTCTTGAGATGAATGCTGTTTTAACTGCATCTCTACCGCCATGTAGATTTCCACCGTATATTTACTAGGGCGCAGCAGGAAGGCCATCTTCACAAGCTTGCCTCCAGCATAGGATCTGTAACAAGACTTATTTGTCTGTCAAGTTTAGAATGTGCTTATTCTTATCACAGAGACATACCCCATGATCATATGTGGCCATTTTAAGACTTCAAACACAGACTAATGAATAGCCAATCCCCCGTTGCATACTAAGTTGTTTTGCTATAGCTTTTTGTGTGAGCTAACTTGCTGTGTATTAAATTTTCATATCCATTAAATTTTTTGAATAGGCACAGAGAATCAAGCCTCCAAAAAATGCATAAATTGGTGCACAAAATGGACAATGTGGATGTGAGACTAGTTCGCAGTTCTGTGGAAAGTTGATTATACCAAATTATCAGCCAATCTTTTGTCCATTAGGGACAGCTACATTAAACCTTATTAGACATCAGAGAAAACCCGGTTGATGAAACTGCAGTGGTGAGGGCTTGTGGGCCATCCTCTGGCGCTGGGATGTGTGGTGCTGTAGGGAGGGGACTCTAGCTGTTTGTCCTCTGCTGTTAGCATGCTGCTCACATCCTGTGCTTTTTTCCCTGCATTGTCAGGGGTCAGGGTCTGAAAGAGAGGAGTCACGTCTATTATGGGAACCAAATTGCAGCCTTGCCGGCACACTAGCAAGATGCAGAGAGGGAGAGACGGAGAGTGAGTTGGAGTAATAGATTGGAACTTGCCACACCCTTCAAAGGTGAAAGCACACTCTCTCTAAATCTCTCCATGAAGGCGTGCTGTTATGTAACACATAGTACCTCAGGAACATCCTGATCTTTTTAGGAGCGGACTCTGTTTTGTGTCATTCTGGTTTATATAGTGTCTGCATCCATTTCAGTCAATTCTGATTTGAGCCTTGCACTATTAAACAAAAGGCGGTTCTTGTTTTGGTTTGATGGATGGAGTCACATATGTGCCGTGCAAATTAAACTCAAGGCAAATTGATCAATTATGGCATGTGCACTAAAATGGATTTGTGTATAAAATGTCAGATGGTCATGGGTAGTTTTTCAAACAGTAACAGGCTGGACCTTCAAGAATGAACAACCTTCTAAATCAAGCTGCTGTCAACTCTTGCCAACTTGTTCTTTAACCCTTTTCTCTTTCATCACTCTTTCTGCCTGCAGTTTCTTTGCATCTGTCCATTAGTGCTTTCCCGAACTCCTTTGTGCCCCTCTTTCCTCTTGTCTTGTTCTCTTCCTGTCTGTGTCTCTGTCTGACTATCTGTTAGTCTGTCTGCCTACTTCTCTGTGAGCAGGATAAAAGACTGATTGATCCAGTGAAAATTGCTGGGTGGGTCATGGTTTGTTGTACAGTCTTAAAGTATGAGCAGAGAATACCCAAGATTCCTATTTAATGGAATATTCTCAGTGGACTTATCAAGCCAGAGTTGCATATCCATGTCTGTCAGTCCACCTTCCTCTTTGTTTGAGCTGTTGTCGTGAGAAAGAGTGTCCTACATCATCCTGTTGCCATCAGTGGTTTACACGGTCCCTGCATCATGACTCTTTTCAAAAGTAAAGTTGGCTTATCTCTTGAGAAGACAATGTGAGCTTGTTTGGTGGTGTCTGGCGTTGCTTGGTTTATATTCAGACGGGGCGCTTGTGTGGGAGAGGGTTGTAGTTGACAAATGTGTCTGGCTGTATTTAATTTCGCCCTCTCTCCTGAAACACAAAATGCCTGTGTTTCTTTTGCCTCTCAGCAGCACAATCTCACACAGCAATTAAATGATAGCCTACTCGGCCAGAGCGGGAGAATGCAGCCCAGGCTGTATTGAAAAATAGCTTTATCAGATGTGTTTACAGTCAAACAGTGCTGGAAGCATCGTTATCTGCACTGTTACCTTCCTGCAGGTGTAGACTGATGGAAAGACATTGATCCTGAGGTATGAGGAGTGTGTGGTGCATGCTGGGTGGTGGCAGTGTAGAGGGCTGTGCTAATGCTGTAGCTAAGAGGCCGGGTTAGCATGCACTAGCCAGAAAAAAATATGGATTTGATCTCCGGGATGCCATCGTTGTGTCCTGAAGTTACTCTGAGGAAACTTGTCCAAATGTCTATAACTGTGGATTAGCCTGGATAAACTCAGATCTCCTCTAAAAAATCTCTGAATTGAGTTTGATTTGGGTCTGAAGTTGACATTCACGTTCCCGGGGCAATTTAAGCTAAATTGCTGCAATTACAGTAACTTTTCGCCAGATCTTTTTGAAAGTGCTTTTTGCAAGCACTTGTAATTCAAGGGAAAATACATGTGATTTAACACTGGTGCCATCATTGCTTGTGCTGAATGTGCTTCTCTTCCTGTCTCATGCTGGATAAGTGGACGTGATTGGCTCCTGGGTTTTTGGTGATTTGGAAGTGAGCTACAATGAGCTTGACTCCAGGTGAACCTACAGACCAAACCCAGATTTGCTAGAATGTTAGTCTGAGTTAATCCAGGCGATAGATACAAGCATCAGGCAAATAAATAAATCATTTGAGGACTGGCTGGGATGCAGTCACCAGCTGAAGATGCAGTGGCCAGATGATGATGATGATGTTAATGTGATGCAGTGCGCTGCACATCAGAGGAAGATGTGTTCAGCATCTTGCATGTTTAACAGTGTGATGTCTTGTGTGCCTGCCTCAGTGCTGCAGCAATATGGTGTCACTGCAGGTTAGTGGGAGCTTCTGGCGCTCACAGCTCTCTCTCTCTCTCTCTCTCTCTCTCTCTCTCTCTCTCGCCTCTCTCTGACACCCACACATGCAAACACACACACACACACACACACACACAGATACATACACACACACACACACACAAACGCACACACACAGATACACAAACCGCACAGCCATGGTGGAGGACTTTGAGTTAGACTGACAGGCATCAAACAGTTTTTTTTTTTTTGTCCCCAGATGGCTTCTCTGACTTTGTCTGTCTCTGTCTGTCTGTCTCTTTGGCTCCAGGTGGGTGAGAAAATGTAGCTGAGGATCCGAGAGAGCGAGAATCCTGAGACCTCTGAAACGTCACAGGTCCCCACGGGGAGGTGGTCGGGGCCAGAGGCCATCGCTGCTGGATCCCCGCCTCGACGCAGCACCATGTCCAAGAAGGCGCCGGGGGGGCGGGCGAAGGGCGAGCGGCCCGACGCCCTAGCGGCCCTGCAGGCCGCCAATGAGGAGCTGAGGGCTAAACTCACCGACATCCAAATCGAGCTTCAGCAGGAGAAGAGCAAAGTGAGAGAGCGAGCGCTAACACAACAACAGCATGCTAATTCAGCACACAGCTGTGCTTATTTCACTCAGTTATTTGAAGATAGTCAGGGCGCAAGTCCAAAACAGTCTTCTCTCATTAGGCTTCAACGCTGCTCAGTAAACCCACAAGAGATTGAACCCATGAAGACTCACTGATTGCCTTGTTTAGATAAAAACCAAATCAGATTCACAGAGCCGTGATATTTTTATCTTCTAAAGCATAAAACGCCAGCCCCAGTGATGAAGGAGAATGCATGCATGATGGAGTATGTATTGCCATCGCAGGGCATTTAGATATAATGCATTTTCATAGGCTTTGGTCGCTGTTTGAAAGATCACTTTTGTTGTTATTGGTTCCGAGGTGGCTGGAACAGCAGGTTGCAGTGGGTTAATTGTTGACGTTTCAGATTAATTATGAGCACATCTGTATCAACCAGTCCTGTTACTCAGTCTGTCACATAGACCCATCTCATGAAAAGGCTACACGATTCAGTCGTCACAGACCTTCAGTGTGTGATGTAACAGCAGGTCTTTAACTCTGAGTGGATTGCATATAGATGTTTTCCATTATGGTAATTCCCATGTGGTGGCCTGGTTCAGTGCCAGCAACACCTTCTGAGAGGAAACCTCTAGACAAGGTTAATGACATGGCTGGCCGTATTACTGCCACATCTGTGGGAGAGACCGTGCAAGGGGTCTCCCAAGAGAGTCCTAAGGGGGCTGAGGAGCTAAAGCAGGAAATGATCCAATCAGCTGTCAGTCTAGGAGTGATTGGCAGGGAAAGTACCGAGGACTGACTGAGAACACCAGTTCTGACATCGCCCAGACATGTTATCCAGGAACTCAGGCATCTAGAATGGCGTTTGGTGGCAGATACTTCAATGGATATGCACTGTTCAGACACGCAGGTCTTATTTCAGCTATGCCCATGAAAGCACATACTGTGCAGTGCTCCTGGAAGAATATCTGAATTATATTGAATGTGCTGCTCTGAGTGTATGTATACACCTGCAGGGGAGTAACCTGTTTAATTCACACTTTAAGCATTGCCATGGGAAGAACCGATATGAAGAGGCGTAAAACAGCAGAGCCAGAATGGATTAGAATGGGTGTGCATGGGAGGTTCAGTGAGTGGGTTGTTATCAGACCTCTGTCAGTTCACTCCCACAGTGTCTTTGAGTAACTTACTGCACCTGACCCTGATCAATAGCAGAGAGCCCATCCAGCAGCACTGAGCACCCATTCAGTGGGTGAGATAACATAACATAATATATCTGAGCAAAAGAACATCTAATATACACTCTCCCCTGTAGCACTAGAGGCTAAAACTGCTTCATTTATTGGAAATGAATGCATGGATCTTTTCACAGTCACCTTGCAGGTAAGAATCCTTCTTCCTGTGTTGGAATGGAGGTCTGGCCCTAAGCTGTGTGTGGCAAGGTGATGGTGAAGGGGAAATGATCTGGAATAATGCCCCTCTCTGCTCACGCCTGTTCGCCGAATAATTGGAGAGTTTTAGTCTAACAGACTGACCCACACGGCAGTCACTTTGGCTCCTCATTCTAATGAGCGCATTACCATTTATCGCCGACAGGAACGAGCGCTGTCTGCTCCTTTCATCTCCTGACGTCGGCTTTTGTGGTGGCAAGTTGTGGGGAGTCACGCCACTGTGTGCTCGCCCATGCGGAGGAGACAAAAGAGCATTGCAGATGAGAAAGCACCGCTTGCGTTAGAATAAATAAGACCTCAGTCGTCACCCACTGTCAAACCCCTCTGTCGAAAAAGAAATCTTTCAGGCAAATGTCTAAATATATGTCCCTGACATTGTCTGCATGTCTATGAAGATAGCAGGGGGTACAAAGCCATTCTGGCTCCAACTAAGCCCTCCTGTGGTGGCTACCTGGATAGAGGTGAGATGAATGGTGTTTACGTTGATTGTGCTGTGATGAATGGAGTCGAGATGGGGACTGGAAGGAGAGAAGGCCCAGTGCATGCTGAGACTTTACAGATGTTCACGGGCACTCTGGCCGAGGGGAGGGTGCGTGAATGGCTCTTTTGTGGCACTGTAAATGCCCGGCACCCGGTGTCTCCACGTGCCACTCGCTGTTGTTCGGCCTCAATAGACAGTGGTCACTCAGTGCTGGTTGGCTGGGGGTAATGAACTCGGTGCCATCCTTTACACGGCCACTGTTAACTTGTGGGCATGACGGTTTCATCATGAATAAACTAAGTGTCACAGGATAACCTTCCCATATTCTTAGAATATATGGCTTTGGGGTAGAAGTGGGCTGCACTCACCAAGGTGATTCTTGAAATACATTTTTTTTTTCAAGCAGAAGCAGATTAGTTTGATAATAGCAAGACTAGACCAGTATGAGCTCACCAACAGATGATGCACTGAGCACGGATTCAAATAGGCCATAATCACTTCAGCGGGGGATCCAGACACTGCTTCCTGTTTGGTTGTCATGGCTCCACCACTTCTGTTTATATGGTGACTCAAAAGTGAACCAGCACAACTCAGCCCAATCTAAGTGAGACTGGGATGAACATGGTTTTAAATGAATTCAATTAATACAGTTTTGAGAATATCGTTTCAACACATTGTAAAAAATGGATTACATTTAACGATGTCTTCAAATGTTGTATTACATCATTTTGACATGCAGTCCAGGATTTACTCTGCAGTTGTCAAAAATTTTCATATTTCACCCAAATTCAATTTCATGCCCTCAGACATGTGTGTTGTCCTGTGTGTGTGTATGTGTGTGTGTGAGTGAGGGAGAGAGAAAGACAGAATGAGAGATATGCATGTGTGGGTGTGTCCCTGTGTCTCTGTGTCCATGTGTGGTATGCTGCCTGCCTTAATTAATGTAACGGAAGAATGGGTCACCACAAGAGGCTCATGGGAAGCCTTTGGCCTCTCTCTCTCTCTCTCTCTCCATCTCTCCCTCCCTCTGGACAACCTTAGCCTCCCTCCTCAGAGGCACTACTCTTCTGTATTTGGCTCCAAATATGACTGCTTCTCTCTTTTCTCCACCGTGTGTTTGTTTTCCTTCACGCTTTATGCTCATCACGTCCAGTCTTCCTCCTGACCCACTTCTCCTCCACAAGACTAGTTAGTCAGGGTCGAGGTGCTGCCGCATATCCTGCAGCCACGGTCTCCATCTGTGTGCCTCTGCCAACAGTCTGCACGAGCCTTTCCTTATTATCATGCAGACCCACTGTGTGTGTGTGTGTGTGTCTGTGTGTGGCTCGTCTGGACTCGTAAACAGCATCACATGGCTCTGTACCTGGCTGGTGCTAGTTGTTGCCTGAGCCATTCTGCACAGTCATGCTGGAGCTGCAGACTGCGGTAGAGCAGTGCAGTGGAACACTGACCCTAAGGAGAGGGAAAGAGGGAGAGAGAGAGAGAGAGAGAGAGAGAGAGAGAGAAAGAGAGAGCACTTTACATCAGAGATAATTTTAGACGTGCCCCCAAAAGAGCCCCCCAGCACACACACACACACACACACATACACACACACACACGTACACCCACTCACGCAAGCACACCACTCACACACACCCATAAGCTTACAAACACACACACACACACACACATGCAGGCATTAGTTTCTGGCGATGCAGAAACAAACTATTAAGAGCTCTCACCCCTCCCACCCATTGCCTCTGTCTGAAAGGCTGCTGCAGGCATCGTGTGTCACTCTCTGTTAAACTGGGACAGAGGATGGGAGTGTGTGACCCCAAGTAAACCCTGAGAGGTTGGGGACTGACACACTAATGTACTATAAATAACTGTCTGTGATTCTGCACACACACATACAGTATACTGTACCACAACAAAACAATCACAATGTTGTAAATATGCAGTACATTATAGTATAATACTCCTTATCTCTACATTTTGCCTCATCCATTGCCTGTTTGCTACAAATTTCTCTATGGATGTGTTATGAACCCATCACTTTGTCATGTTTATAAAGCCCAGCAGTTCCTGCTCTGGTCCAGTTTCTTTTACCTTATTTTCCATTATGGATAGTCTACCTTCCTTTACTTCAGAACATGTCACCAGAAGGTACTTTTCCCAAGTCCAATTCTTCCGCCATATTCCATGAATTGCTCCCCACTGATGTTTGAGTGCGTACTCTCCTGGTACTGCATATGAGCGATAAACATAGTGGCTTGGGCTAAGCCATAAACAATTCCTGCTAACCAGTATTTTACATATTGTATTCCAGTATTCTTACACTTGACTAGTCTAAATAGGCTGGGATTGTCTCTACTCTAATTAAGGCTGTTTAAGGTTTATTCAGCACTTCTAAGAGTCTCAACTGTATCATATGGGCCCAATTCTGGGTGTGAGAGACAATCCTCTTTTGATATGAAGGACAGAGGGACACAGGCTAACTCTCTCTCTTTCTTTCTCAATTGTCTCTCGCAGGTGAGTAAGTTGGAGCGCGAGAAGACGCAGGAGGTGCGGCACGAGCAGAACAAGTCGACGGTGGTGGTGACGGAGCTGCGGGCCAAGCTGCACGAGGAGAAGCTGAAGGAGCTGCACGGCGTGCGCGAGACGCTGCTGCGCCAGCACGAGCAGGAGCTCATGCGCGTCATCAAGATCAAAGACGGCGAGATCCAGCGGCTGCAGGGTCTGGTGGCGGCACTGCGCGACGGCCCCGCCGACAAGCTGCGCTCGGCGCTGGCGGCCGAGGTGCGCGAGGAGGCCCGCCGCAGCTTCGAGGGCGAGCGCGGGCGTCTGCAGCAGGAGATCCTGGAGCTGAAGGGTGCCAAGAGGCAGATGGAGGATGCGCTCAGCACCGCCGTGCAGGCCGACAAGATCAAGGCGGCTGAGATACGCAGCGTCTACCACCTCCACCAGGAGGAGATCAATCGCATCAAGAGGGAGTGCGAAAGGGAGATCCGGCGTCTGGTAAGTGGGCATCATTGTTCAACGCTCCATATGTCATGATATCACCAGCTTCACTGATATCTAGTTATCAAAAACCTATAAGACCATGTGTTTAACAAGTGGGTCATTCAACGCTAACTCACCCAGTTTTCTGAAATTTTCCAGGTCATGTCATGGATTAAAAAAAACACTTGTCCATACTGCTGTCTGTGATCTGCTGTCCTGTCGAATCTCAGAGCTGTATTCCAAACAGTTTTTTATTCATATAATAATGAAATATACCTGTAAGGCAAATTTGCCTCTTCATAAACTTCTCCAAATAAAGGAATTTCACTTGGTAAGGCTTGGATATGACCCAAGTGATAATTTCTGGCTTTTATCTGGTCTTATGTATAATATGGAGATTTATGAAATGAACTGAGATTTTATGTTCAAATGTCAAATCTTTCTGTTTCAAAGTTAAACATTTCTTGTAATGTAGATTTACCTTAGCTCTTCAAGTAAAAGTAAAAAAACTTTGCCAGCAATGATGAGCAGGATACAACGGCTCAAACATGGCCTCCAACTGGAAAAGGCACTTCTAACTCTGAACCACTTTGCTCTGCTCTAGAGTCTTTGTTTGGAACCACTTTAGCTCAGAAGTGACTGGTCACATGCCTTCCAGAAACATAGCAATGGTGATTTGGTGATTTGGTCATTTCTCCATTGTTGTTTGGATGTGTGTTTACACATACCATGTGCTGTTTATATTGCCATGATCTCTCAGTGATTTGTCTCTGAATGAATTGTGTCTTCTGTATCTCTTGATTCCCTTGTATCTAGTTAGCGAGAAAACAAGCATTTTTTTTCCTTACCAGTGCAACGCTTTTCATCTATTGGAGCGGAGTAACAAATTGGTGTATATGATCATTCAGGATTCCTCAGAAACAACAGGTTGCTGGTTGCTGTACTGTATGCTTAGTCTCTAATCAATAAAAATCTGTGTTCCAGGAGTACAGGACAAGTGAAACATTATATTTATGGATTTAGCAGATGCTTTTATCCAAAGCGACTTACATTTGTCAACTATCGATTTGATCAGGGCCAGTCTCCCCTACAGCGACGTAGGGTTAAGTGCCTCACTCAAGGTCACAACAGTGGCAGCTAGGATTCGAAACCACAGTTTCCGGGCTACTAGGTTCCTAAACCACTATGCCACCACCGTCCGTATTGAGACTCCAGATTGTTGTGGAATGTTCCATTGAGATACAGGCAGATCGAGCAAGCAGCAGTTTTCAGGTTTTAAATCAGATTATGCATATTGATTTGCATATTGGAGAACAAATACCAAAAACTAAAAATGTTTTACATTACTTTACACAAAGTCTACAGCGCATATCACAGTATGTAAGAATTTGATTACAAATGCAACATATTTTTAAAATAATTTTTTGGTTACACAAAGAACTGGCTCCATTGTTGACATAAAAAAACTCCAAACAATATGTTGATCCGAATCCTTCTTCAAATTTTTCCTTAGCTCCTGTAGATGAAAAGTATTGTGCAGATAAGGAAAAATGTTTTGTCGCTTAACTAGAAACAAGAGACTCACTAGAAAGAAAACTAATCTGGTGAGGGGTGGAAACAGAGACACAACCATCCAGAGCACATGGCTACAAATAACCATCGAAAAATGACAATCACCATAGCTATGTTTGATTTTTGATCACAGACAAAATCTATGAATAAGGAATGAGACCTAACACATCTCTGAAATTGTGTTGTGTTTCTGACAAAAAGATGATTTTTCTCAGGAAAAAATGGAAGGTATGCAACCAGTCCCTTTTGAGCTACAGTGGTCCAAAATTAGCCAAACAATGCCTTTTTCAGTTGGAGGCTGTGTCTGAGCTGTATCCGCCTCTCAGCACCAAGAGACCTTGAGTACAACTGCATTCTCAGAAGGTTTAGATACAAACTATTGAAAACTCACAGATATATTGAATGTGGAAATGTGAAAATTGGACTCTTGAGCATAAAAATGCACTTTATTCCATAACTCAGGCAAAAAGCCAACTACAAATCATTATTAGGGTGATATCTATGCATAGTTAAAATTACAGTTTTGCTCAGTGAAATTTCTTTATTTGGCTAGGCTTAATATAGGGAGGCCAATTTGCCTTTACTGGCATACTTCAACATTTTTTAAATTTAAGAAGTATTTTGAGTACAGCTATGAGACGCTTACACTTCTTAGACAGGAGAATAGATATCACTAAAATCTATGACATGAACTGGGTGACCCTAGGTGAGTTAGCATTGAATAATCTATATACCTCTATACAGCATTTCTACATGTACAGTAAATCTTCATTTTATCTTTGCTGTACTGGCCTACTACTGTCAAGCTTAGTTCTGTGAATTATCCTTCAAATTGGTCCTGGGTTGTTGCATAACCAGAGAAAAATGGTTATTGTCGTTATCAGGAGCAACTGACCTGCTTTGGAGGCTCCTCAGAGAGCAGCCAGGAAGCTGGGTTCATGGTCTTTACTGGGTACTCTTGCACATGCTTCTGTTTGTGGGTAGAGTACTGACCAGCACTGAAACATGAGACCTGATGGATGGAGCTTATCCTTAGGGTTTGAAAATGTTAGAGACAGACCCTTGAGAAGCACAGTGAAGGGCACGGGCCAACATCATTCTTTTCCAATGAGAATAGTTTTTCTGCACACTCTAAAGTGATGGTTTTGCAGGCTTCATTTACTTAAGATTCGCATCCTTGAACCTTTCTCCAGATACCCTATGTAGAATATGAGAGAACACACTGAGAGAATAATCAGCATGTTTCTTTTGGCAGCGCTACAGCAGAACACAGATATGAACATGGTTATGCATGTTATAATGTGCCTTCTTTCGTTACACCAGAACTGGCACCAACAATATTAAGAAATGACAGCAGGTCTCATTTATTTGCCATAATGATAAGAGACACTCCTTTCTCCTTTCCATTCTTTTTTGTCTTAGTACCAAAACTACACTGTGGTAGAAACTAAAGAATATGCTCCTGCCGCCCTGCCTTTACACAAAGAGATGTTTGCTCTGCCTGTACATTCCCTAGTGGACGGTAATGCAGGAGAGGCCATTTTCTGAGGATCTCTGCATCTCTGTCATGATGGATGGAGCAGTGGCCTTGCCTTAGAGTTTAATGCAGTGAATCTATTCAGCATCCTCTGAGACAGAACATATTCTTAAATCTCTCTGGGCTCGTCTGTGTGTGTGTGTGTGTGTGTCTGAAATCCCTCCTGTTCAGTGGAGGAGTGAGATTTGGTGTTTGCAGTTTTCTGGATATTTCAGGCCTATATTCTCATGGCTCTTATTCATCATCCTCATCAATAATACTCTCTTTGAGAAATTTGTGTCATTATTGGTACATCAATCATTATTGTATTACTTCCATTTTTATGTGAGATAAGGTTGTAGGAGCGAAGCAAGCACCCTTGCGATTTTCCTCTATCTTTCATCTGTTCTTGGTATGACCTATGGAAGTTGTCACAGGCTCTTTTAAGACGTTATTTCTTTCCGATATGAGGTTTTATCTAAAGGACAGATTATTGAAATGAGCAATCGACATTTTATTATCATGTGGCCCAGTCAACAGAGGAGCTGTGAAAGGAGGCTGGTCCTGTGCTGTTGTGTGTTTAAGAGTTATTGATCTAATGGTGACATTGACCTTGTGTCAATGTGTCGGCCGCCCAAGTCCAAAGTTGTGTGGCTTCAGTCTCCTGACTGTCATCATCACAGGCCAGTCAGTTGTGTTGGCAGGGACATGTTAAGGTGAGTTCTTCTCCACAGCAACCATTCCTTCACATTCTAGCTGTTTCCCCTCTTGTTTGAATGAGTGGAAAAGTTTTTAATAGGGAGGATAGTGTTTCAGGACTCTCTCATGTATTTCCTAATTAGTCTCCAGTATATTTTCTCATGTGGTGGACCACAGGACTAGTTGTTTTCTATGAACCCAGTG